>CANYBF010555453.1:0-35246 GCA_948192965.1 Dalechampia spathulata | reverse complement strand
TCCCACAAGGATTTAGCGGTCTATCCACCACTACTTAGATTTCTGGTTTATTTAAGCAAGAATAAGAGATTGGTATTTGGAAGTTGGTAATTACAAAGGCATATAAGTAAAAGGATAAAAATGGATTTGGATTTAAAAGGTGAAACAATTGATGAGGAACATAGGACTTAAAATCATCATCACCAAGCTAGGATAACTATCACGTGCTTATTGCTACCCAAGATATCCCATAGCATTAAAAACCCTCTCTTGAGGTGAAATCAATTAAATCTCACTCTAATCTTCAGAATTCCTTAGTCACATTCAGGGTCCTCTAATTAGGGAGACTATCTAACAATCATACAGGAATTAGGAGCATGTAGATCTCTCTCACACACCAACCTAACCAGAATGGATAAGTTTTCCACAATTCAACTCTCGTTGCAATCATAGAGTATAAGTAATGAATTAGAAAACTAACCTTTATAATTGAACATCTCTCAATGAACAAGCATTCTATAATCCAACTCTCGTCGCAATCATAAAGCAGGGGTTTGTTTCTAAAATCAAACTTTAGAATTAAACATTCATAGTAATGTTATCAAAGCACAAACATAAACAATTATCCCACAAGGGATTCAGAACTCAAATCCTATAGAAAAGTATCTAGCCACTCATGGCTTACAGCAAGAATACAAGAAGATGAAGAATACTAAGAAAAGGAGAAAACCTTATACAGTAGACTACCCAGAATCCCATATCTCCCTTTTTTTCTCTGGTGAATGGCCCTTACCCTAAATTGGATTTTTGTCCATTTCTTTACCCATCACTCCTTTATGATGTGGACTCCATTGCCCATTAATGCCCTTTAAGAGTTTTTGTTTTCTTTCTTCACATGGAATCCATTTTCTTCCCTTTATCTTCTGTGAAGTCATCTTCCATTTAACCTAATAATTTCAAATCCATGATCATTGAGTTAGAGTCCACGATCGTGGACTGCTCCAGTAGCTTTTCTCCTTGAGTTCGGCCTTGACTCCATGATCGTGGAGTTAAGGTCTACGATTGTGGAAAAATCTAGTAGGTTTTGAGCAGTTCTCCATGAAGTCCACGATCGTGAAAAAATCCAGTAGGTTCTTCTCATTTTAGCTTCCATTCCACAATCGTGGAGTTAGAGTCCATGATCGTGGACTGCTCCAATAGCTTTTCTCCTTGAGTTCGGCCTTGACTTCACAATCATGGAGTTGAGGTCCTCGATCGTGGAGTTGCTTTTCCATGCATGAAAACTTCTTGTTTCTTCTTATTGTCTTCCTAAGGCTACACGCTCAACACACACATCAAATTCTACTAAAAATAACATAATTAAAGCAAAAAATAATAAAATCAATGCATAAATACCACTTAAACATCTAAAAACATAATGCATAATCACACAAATCAACATTCCCACACCTAAAATTTTGCTTATCCCCAAGCAAAGACACATACAACAAAGAATTGTTTAATACTTAATCTATGGCAATTTGCATTTCCTGAAATTAAACATTATTAACTATCATCACCCATCTTGTATAGTTCCTTATAAACCTAGTAAGCCCCTAAGTAATGAGAAGGTATAAATGTTTAACTTAGATAATTAAGCTTGAACATTCATATAGTTGTACTAGCCAACAAAACACAAGTCCATGATTGACACCAAACTTGAAGTGTGAGTGATCTAATTTGCTTTGTGTTTTGAGGATCATAAGGTTTTATTTGTTTTATTTCTCTTATAGCTCTTGTTCAAGAGATAGGTCTTTCTCATCAAATACCCCATGCTTTTGGCGATGGTACTCAGTTACTTGATATACTACTTACACTCGAATGGCTACTAGCACTATTCTTGCCACCAAGGCTAGTTTTGGGCACCTTTGATGACAACAGAACGATTAGCTCTTTGCCTTTTGGATTTTTTTTATTTTACTTTTCATTTTCTTTTTTTAGTCATTTCCTCCACTTATCATAAATCATCACATTCGCATCTTACCATTTTTTCACAAAGTTATGCTCTATTGTCTAGTACACGTATAGAAGGATCAAACTTATTGTTTAAGGTAAATATTTATACTTGCTCATATCCAAGGATTTCCTAAGTTTATAGAAAGAACTAATCCAATTAGGGTCATTTCAGGTTAATACATGCTCAATTCCAAGAAAGTGCTTATGCCATATTCAAGCAATCATAATTCAAAATATTCATGCAGTCATGCAATAAACTTTAATCAAGCGAGCATGCATTCACTCAAACAAGCAATCCACACAATAATAGACAATAAATAAATTTGGCATAAACAAAAAACATAATAAACATTCCTACACTTAGAGAACATAGTGTCCTCAATGTGAGAAAAACATAGAAAACACATAAAAACATACAGATAAGAGAAGGAATGGGTTGAGAGTCAAATGCCTGTAGGAGGTGGAGATGATGGTGGAGATGGAGTAGGGGAGTGAACAGTAATGCCAGAGAGCTCAAAGAATTTAAGTAACTTCCTCCTTTGGTAGCATTGCTCTCTGCGGATATCCAGAATAGTATCCTCCACTCTTGCAAGGCAAGTAGTATTCTCAGCATTTCCTTGCTCAAGCCGTAGTAGAATGGCCTCAATGTTGTTGTCCACTTGGACAGTTACAGTTGGGCCTTGTTATGGTTGTTGCTGCTCGCTTTCCTCCTGATGCTGTGCCTCTGTACCTATTTGTTCTTCTAGAATAGTGGCACCTTCTACATCACTTTCCTGGTGGTCCTCCTCTTCTTCATCCTCTAGGTCGAGGCATCTTTGTTTGATGCTCTTTCGATCACCGTAGGCAAGGAATTGATTGCCCTTGGCATCGATGATACCTGCATCATATAAATACCTAGCCAAAAACTTATTTGACGGCATCATGATTAGGTCAGTAAGGTCCAAATTAAAACAATGAGCAATGGTAGTAAGAATGTGGCCTAGACCTAATTTCTTGCTCGTAGGTTGAGCCATGTTCATGAACCATTTCATGATGTGAAAGGTGGTGTAGAAATCATGACCATTGAGTGTGCACCAAAGGGGAAAGAGCTCTTGTGTAGAAACCTTATTGGTTTCTGTCTTGGAAAAGATAGAAACAGCTAAGTACTTATGGAGCAGGATTAAGGTAGGATCCCTAATCAGTAAATTGGGGGCATTTCTAGTGTCATGAGCTAATGCATCCCCTGTGAGCTCAGACCAAAAGGTCTTAGGCTTGAAGTCCATGTGGGTGGAGGCAAAACCATGCTGGGGTAACTCAGTGGCCTCCTCTATCAAGTCATAAGTCATTTTTATAGGCCTACCCCTTAATCTAAATTGAATTCTACCAATTTTATTGCCTACAAAGTCACATGTTGTGTAGAATTCATGCACAAGCTCTTTTGTAAATAAAGTGTTCTTCTACAATGAAATTTCCCCAACCTAGTTTTAGAGCCAAGGCTTTGAGTGGCTCATGCACTCCTAACTTCTCAAGCAAATTCCAATCATAATAATGAGGAAGGATAATTTGCTTTTTGCATACCTTTTGGTATTTTCTACCTTCCTCAGTTATGAAAATAGGGAAGGGTGCCCCAAATTGATTTGCTAAGTTGGTAGTTGTAGATGTTTCCAGGGCCTTTTGGTTGTAGATGAACGAGTTAAGTAGCAAGCAAAAATTTCAAAATTGGGACCATTTGATTGACTCCACGATTGTGGAGTTCCAATTCTAAGCATTCCCTCCATTAGAACGTGGCTCAATCCCATTCCAAAAAATCTTGTAAAATAATCAAATATGACATTCACAACATGCAACACATCATAAATCTATCCTTATTCAACCCCTAATCTAGCAAAAAATAAAGCAAATAAGAAAACCCAACTTTGCAATCAAGAAAAGAAAAAAATCAAGAAACCTTAAATAAAAGAGTAGAAAATAAGAGAATCTTACTTTGAAGATGATGGATTTTGAAGGAAAATGGAGTTGGAAATGGTAAAATCTTCTTGAAATAATGATGAAAAGGAAAGAAAATTGGGCTTTTAGAGAGAGAAGGTGAGAGTTATAGTGTTGAGAAGATGAAGAGTGAATGGGAGGGAAAAAATGGCTGCTTAAATGTTCTTTAAATTCATGCATTAGGTCAAGTCCATGATAGTGGAGTTGCAATCCACGATTGTGGAAAATAACAGAAAATTTCTATCAGATTCCACACCCAAGTCCACGATCTTGGAGTTGCACTCCACAATCGTGGAATTAAACAAAAGCTTTCCCTCTTATCCTTGAAGCTCGTCCACTATCGTGGAGTGAAATCCACGATTGTGGAGTTGGAAAATTCTCTTCCACTTATTTTGTTTAATTTTTATTTTATTTTATTTCATTTCTTTTAATTAAAATATGAAAAAATAATCATATAAACACTAAATTAACAACATATAAATGCATTAAATAATTCATAAAAAAATTAAAATAGCATTCCTAGGTGATTGAAACTACTTTATAACTTACACAAAACACACTTACATGCTAAGTTTAAGGTCATTAGCTGGACCTTACCTCATTGCGGGTTTAGTTCAATGATGTTACCTCACTAGGCTTATGCGTCAAACCACCGAGGCATACCTTACACCGCTGTCCGTTAACTTTGACGGTTTCTCCTCTATCATTCCACAATTCCACTGCTCTGCTGTCAAAAGTTTGATGCACTTTGAAAGGATCGCTCCATCTTGATTTAAGATTTCCAGGAAACAACCTCAACCTGGAATTAAACAATAGCACATTATCACCAACTTTAAATGTCTTTACCTTAATGTGTGCGTCATGCCATTGCTTTGTCCTCTTCTTGTACAACTTAGCATTTTCATATGCTTGATGCCTGAGCTCTTCCAGTTCGTGCAGCTGCAGCAATCTCTTATCTCTGGCCTTCTTCAGATCATAATTCAGGTATTTGATAGCCTAATATGCTTTATGTTCCAGTTCCATAGGTAGATGATAGGCTTTGCCATAGACCATCCTGTAGGGGGTAGTTCCTATGGGGGTTTTGAATGCTGTTCTATAGGCCCACAGCGTGTCATCCAGCCTTGCTTCCCAATCTTTCCTGGAACCACTGATTGTCTTTTCTAGGATTCTCTTGAGCTCTTTGTTTACCACCTCCACTTGACCACTGGTCTATGGATGGTATGCTGTGGAGACCTTGTGGTGTATATTATACCTCCTCAGTAAAGTTTCCAGTTTTATATGGTAGAAATGCACTCCTTCGTCGCTGATGAGTATTCTAGGGACCTCGAATCTGGTAAATAGCTACTTGATGAATTAACTAACCACTATGCCATCATTGGTGGGGCTTGCAACTGCTTCTGTCCATTTGGAGATGTAATCCACTCCCACCAGTATGTACTTGTTCCCCATGGAAGTAGGGAATGGTCCCATGAAGTCTATACCCCAAACATCAAAGATTTTTACCTCCAGGATCAAAGATTGGGGCATCTCATCCCGCTTAGATATGTTCCCTATTCTCTGACACTTATCACAGTGGAGCACATAGTCTTTGGCATCTTTGAAGATTGTCGGCCAGTAGAACCCACATTCTAGCACTCTGCTCGCTGTCTTGTTGGCACCATAATGCCCTGCATAAGATGAATCATGGCATTGTGTTAGTATAGGCATTATCTCTTCTTTTGGAACACATCTCCTTATTAGCCCATCAGCACATTGGTGAAATAAGTATGGTTCCTCCTAATTATAACTCTTAATATTGGCAAAGAACTTCTTCGGCTGTTGATACAAAACATTGGAAGGCACTATACCACAAGTTAAGTAATTAGCCATATCCGCATACCAAGGCAGTTTCTTTTTCTGTAACACAAACACAGACTCATCAGGAAACTCCTCCTTGATAGGATTGCTTTCTTCACCATTATCTTCATCCTTCTTTAGTCATGAAAGATGATATGCAACTGCATTCTCAACTCCCTTTCTTATCTTTGATCTCAATATCGAATTCTTAAAGCAGCAACACCCACCTAATCAGTCTTGGCTTTGTGTCTTTCTTTGCAAAAAAATACCTCAAAGCAGTATGGTCAGTTAAAATAATGACTTTAAAACCCAAAATATAAGCTTTAAAATTATCACATGCAAAGACTACTGCTAGAAGCTCCTTTTCAGTGGTAGTATAATTCAGTTATGGTCCAGTCAATGTTCTGCTAGCGTAATAAATGACATGCAACTTCTTGTCCTTTCTTTGCCCTAATACACATCCTAAGGTAAAGTCACTAGTATCACACATGATTTTGAAAGGCAAAGACCAATCCGGTGAGGTTAACACCGAGGCTGTGGTTAAAGCATGCTTCAAAGTATTAAAAGCATTCAAACACTCAGCATTGAAATCAAATATAACATCCTTGACTAACAAGATCATCAAAGTTCTAGTAATAACAGAAAAATTTTTTATAAAACGGTGGTAGAATCCCGCATGTCCAAGGAATCCTCTTATACCTTTGATGTTTTATGGTGGTGGTAGGTTAGATATTACCTCAATCTTAGCTCTGTCCACCTCGATACCTTCCTTGGAGATCTTGTGGTCGAGCACAATTCCCTCATCTACCATGAAATGGTACTTTTCCCAATTTAGCACAAAATTTGTCTCTTTGCAGCATTTCAAGACTCGCTCTAAATTCTACAAGCAAGACTCAAAAGAGTCTCCAAACACTTAAAAGTCAGCCATAAATATTTCCATAAAATCTTCAATCATATCTGAAAAAATGCAATCACACATCATTAAAAAGTAGCAGGTGCATTACACAAACCAAAAGGCATATGCCTGTAAGCAAATGTGCCGTAGGGGCATGTGAAAGTAGTCTTTTCTTGGTCTTGAGGATATATGAAAATCTGATTGTATCCCGAATAACCATCAAGGAAGCAATAGAAAGAATGACTTGCTATCTTTTCTATCATTTTATCAATAAAGGGTAAAGGAATATGGTCTTTCCTAGTAGTGATGTTTAGCTTCCTATAGTCAATACATACTCTCCAGCCAGTCACTATCCTAGTTGACAACAACTCCTTCTTATCATTCTCTATCACAATCATGCCTCCTTTCTTAGGCATACATTGGACAGGGCTCCCTATTCACTATTAGATATATGGTAGATAATACCTGCATCCAATAGCTTGATTATCTCCCTTTTTACCACTTCTTTCATGTTGGGGTTGAGTCTTCTTTGCCTCTCATGAACAGGCCTGCTGTCCTCTTCTAAATTGATCCTGTGCATGACCATGTCTGGGCTGATTCCCTTAATGTCTAACAGTTGCTAGCCCAAAGCTCATATGTGCTTTTGCACCATCTTGAGCAACTTATCTTCCTGTACCAAGGTCAACTTATTAGATATAATAATTGGTAATGTATCATTGTGACCTAGAAAAGCATACCTCAAGTGTTTGGGTAGGACTTTCAATTCTAAAACTGGTGGTTTTTCAATGGAAGGGGGAGTAGGGTTAGCATCTCTTACCAAAATTTCTGCTTTTGGTGACTCACTACATTCCTCACCTATTACCTTGGGCTCCTCTACTATTGTGATGTTCTGCACTTCCTCATTCATGATAGTGGACACGCATTCATCAACTTTGTATACTTTCATGCACACCTCACCCTCCATTGGCCGTTTCATTGCCTTCTTCATACTGAAATCAAGCCGCTCTTCACTAATCCGGAGAGTGAGTTTTTTTACATGTACATCCACTAATGATCTTCCTGTGTTTAGGAAAGGTCTTCCTAGAATCAAGGGGCAGTTGACATCCTCATTGTAATCCAGCACCATGAAGTCCACTAAAATGATGAATTTGTCCACTTTGACTAACATGTCCTCAATGATCCCAAATGGTTTCTTCATCGACTGATCCGCTAGCTGTATTACCATTGATGTGGTCTTGATTTCTCCAATCCCTAGCTTCTAAAAAGTGGCATATGGCATCAAGTTGATACTTGCGCCCAAATCACACAAACATTTGTTAAATACCATATCTCCCACTTTACATATCAAGGTGAAACTACCAGGATCCTGCAACATAGATGGAATTTTACTTGATAAAATTGAGCTATAGTTTCCAGTTAGTGAGTCCAGTTGTGTATCATCGATCATACATTTATGTGCTAGGATTTCCTTTAAGATTTTGCATATTTTGGAATATTCTGAATCATCTCAATAAATGTCACATTAATTCTCAATTTTTTTAATTTTTTCACTAATGCAGTAAATTTTTCATTTTCTTTTGATTACACTAGCCTTTGTAAAAATGGTATGGGGGGCATATACTTACCTGGTTCGGGCTCTTGCTCCTTTTGCTTCTACCTGGACTCAACTCCACAATCATGGAGTTCATTGCCCTGATTGTGGTAGTGACTTTTATGCTCCTCATCCTGTATCCATGAAGTTTTAACTTCACCACTGCTTTGCCTTCTCTCTTTATTCCTGCATTCATCATTAACAGTGACAGGCTCCTTACCCTTATTGACAAGCTCCTTACCACTTCTTAGCTAGATTACATTCACTTGTTCCTTGGGGTTTGGCGGTATTGCTTGGAAGTCCTCCAAGGTTCCTTTGTGCTATTGATGTTGCCAACTACCCCACTTAGACTTTTAAATTGTGGATGGAGGATAAATGGTTCTTTGTGATTTGATCAAACTTAGCCTCCATTCTCTTCTGTGTTTCCTCCTGGCTTGTCAGTTTGGTTCCCAGCATCTCCATAAATTTCTCCATTTTTTATTCAAAATTATTTTACTGAGGAGGTGTTGGTTGCTGTGGCTTTTGCACATTTTCTGCATTATTACTCCAAGAAAAATTTGGATGGTTTCTCCATCCCAGGTTATATGTATTGAAGTAAGGATTGTTACCTTGTCTTCCCATGGAGTGTGGCATATTGCCCACAAAACTAACATGCTCCATGGCCTCACATGCATTGCATTCGATAACTACATGTCCTACTTATCCATATAGCTCACATGAACTGGACACTTTTGATAAGTTATGGATTTGCTTAGTCAAATTTGCAACTTCAGCCTGCAAAGCACTAATAGCATCAAGTGATAAAACACCTTTTTGTTCTTTAATTACTGTTCTAGATCTGTCCGATGCCCAAAGTGCATTGGTAGCTGCCATTTCCTCTAGCAATTCATATGCTGCCTCTATCATCTTCTTCATCAGGGACCCTCTAGCTGTTGCATCAATGGTCCCTCTGGTTGTGGTGTTCACTCCATTGTAAAATGTCTGGAGCAGCAACTCTCTTGGTGGATCATGTCTGGGCACTTCCTTTGTAGCTCCTTGAATCTTTCCCATGTTTCATATAGAGATTCACTATCCATCTACTGGAAGTTGGTGATCTCCTTGATAATCTTTGCAGTCTTTTCCAAAGGGAAGTATTTAGCCAAAAATGCTTGTACAAGCTGGTCCCAAGTTATGATTGACCTTGGGGTCAGCCAAATCTTTGCTTTGTCCCTTAGCGTAAATGGGAATAGCCTTAGCCTTATAGCATCCTCTGTGACCCCATTGTACCTGAAAGTATCATAAATCTCTAGAAAATTTAAGATATGAGCATTAGGATCCTCATTTGGTAAACCAAAGAACTGTACCAAAGATTACAACATCTGCAGTAGAGTTGGCTTGATTTCAAAATTGTTGGCTGCAACTGCTAGCCTCATGATGATTTATTGGTTAGCATAAAAGCCAGGTCTGGCCACATCCATTAGATTTCTCTACTCTTTTACCATTTCTATTATGGTTTGCTGCATAACTCTATCTTGAGCAATTCTTCAGTTTTCTCTTTCAAGCCTTGTTGGATCTTCACAATCTTTTAACAATGCTGATTGAGAGTTCTTGGTTCTCCTACTCATACATGAACACAACTGAAACAAAGTATTAATAATACAAAAATCCTTAAATCAAACTTTTCTCCCTTTATAGTGACGTTAAACTCACAAATCCTTAGCAATGGTGCCAAAAACTTGATCGTAACTGTGATGACAGTAGTTGTATTCACTACTTCACTACAAGCATATAGATTATTGTAGTTGGTAATTTCAAAGGCATATAAGTAAAAGGATAAAAATGGATTTGGATTTAAAAGGTGAAACAATTGATGAGGAACATAGGACTTGAAATCATCATCATCAAGCTAGGATAACTATCACGTGCTTATTGCTACCCAAGATATCCCATAGCATTAAAAACCCTCTCTTGAGGTGAAATCAACTAAATCTCACTCTAATCTTTAGAATTCCTTAGTCACATTTAGGGTCTTCCAATTAGGGAGACTATCTAACAATCATACAGGAATTAGGAGCATGTAGATCTCTCTCACACACCAACCTAACTAGAATGGATAAGCTTTCCACAACTTAACTCTCATTGCAATCACAGAGCATAAATAATCAATCAGAAAACTAACCTTTATAATTGAACATCTCTCAATGAACAAACATTCTATAATCCAACTCTCGTTGCAATCATAAAGTAGGGGTTTGTTTCCAAAATCAAACTTTAGAATTAAACATTCATAGCAATGTTATCAAAGCACAAACACAAACAATTATCCCATAAGGGATTCAGAACTCAAATCCTATAGAAAAGTATCTAGCCATTCATGCCTTATAGCAAGAATACAAGAAGAATGAAGAATACTAAGAACAGGAGAAAACCCTAAATAGCAGACTACCTAGAATCCCATATCTCCTTTTTTTCTCTGGTGAATGGTCCTTCCCTTTAAATCTTGAGTGGAGGTCACCCTTGCCCTAACTTGGATTTCTGTCTATTTCTTTGCCCATCACTCCTTTATGATGTGGACTCCATTGCCCATTAATGCCCTTTAAGAGTTTTTGTTTTCTTTCTTCACATGGAATACATTTTCTTCCCTTTATTTTTTGTCAAGTCATCTTCCATTTAACCTAATAATTTTAGGTCCATGATCATGGAGTTAGAGTCCATGATCATGGACTAATCCAGTAGTTTTTCTCCTTGAGTTTGGCCTTGACTCCATGATCGTGGATTTGAGGTTCATGATCATGGAAAAATCCGGTAGGTTTTGGGCAGTTCTCCATGAAGTCCACGATGGTGGAGTTGAAGTCCACGATCATGGAAAAATCCAGTAGGTTCTTCTCATTTTAGCTTCCATTCCAAGATCGTGGAGTTAGAGTCCACAATCGTGGATTGCTCCAGTAGCTTTTCTCCTTGAGTTCGGCCTTGACTCCACGATTGTGGAGTTGAGGTCCACGATTGTGGAGTTACTTCTCCATGCATGAAAACTTCTTATTTCTTCTTATTTATCTTCCTAAGGCTACATGCTCAACATACACATCAAATTCTACTAAAAATAACATAATCAAAGCAAAATATAATAAAATCAATGCATAAATACTACTTAAACATCTAAAAACATAATGCATAATCAAACACATCAATAATCAAAATGTTTCAGCATTAATTCCACTTTATAATAAAATATACCATTAGCCGCATAACATTATCACCTGTAACACTTTTTGTTATTTACTTATGAACTTTATTATATAATCATTATTCATTCACAATTATTCACAGTATAATAATAGCTATAACATTCTGACATGATACTTTATCAATAATGTTAAATATGATGAAATATGCCTTTGAGAATGCAATTTATGAATTGCACTCTCCCTCTGTTTTTCCTTTTCTATTTTCATTTTGTTGACCCCTTTTCAATTATGCACATTTCCATACTGGGTATTTTATTTATATGGTTCAATAAATAAGAACCTATTTCATTTTTGTTTGATTTCCTATAGAAATCCATTTTATATCCCAATACACTTTCATTGAACATTTCCTCACTTTTGCTCATTCTCCTCATTCCTTATTTCTCTATGATATACTATGTTATGCTTGATATGATGATGCATTCATGATTATGAAATAATGAATGCATATAATATAATATTATGGATAATTATTTAATGACATTGCATTATATTATAAATGATGTTCCTTTATAGATCATTTAATATTGAGGAATACTAGCATAAACCTACACTCGCTTTCTCGTTGTCTAAATTATCTGATAGTATGCGTTGACTATCTTTGGAACCATCTAAATCATAACATAATGCTTTTATTTAATAAAAAGATTGATTACAATCATTAATCATTCATATCTCACACTTTTAGTAATCACTTTACAGTTTTTATATATACTCCACTATATAATAATCATTTATGTATACCAAGTCAATTCATATACTATAACATAACATCAAATAAGGAAATTATAATAATATTCAAAAAATGTAATTACTATCCATATTAGCCATCGTATCACATGAGCTAAAATATGAAATATACTATCTCAAAATAACATAATCTTTATATTATTGAAAACTAGTTTTAATAAGCTTTCAAACGGTATATCATACATATAGAAATGCATTCATTTAAATAAATAATACCTATGTTATTTTAAAATTTCATATAAAACTACTTTTTAATAAATTCCAAAACCAATTTTATTGTTTTCCTTCATCATTAAATGAAAATCCCATTGGGTTAAAATAAATTTGATATCATAGTAAAATAGACTTAAAAAAACTTCCTAATGATATATTATACATATGTTAATTCATTTAATAAAATAGTTAATTAAAATAATTAATTTGGAAGTTCATTTGAAATATCTTCTTTTAATCCTTAAGAAGCCGCCTTTTTTAAGTTCATTTTTCATAAATCTTTTAAATTTCAAATTGAAAAAATTTTGTATCATTATAAAATAGGTTTAATAAGCTTTATTTTAGTGCATAATACACCTAAAAAGTTACTCATTAAAGTACTTAATTCAAATGCATAAGTTAAGATATTACATAACCATATATCACATTCATCATAGGAACAATTTTCCTTCCTCATTCATTTCGGTCTAGCAATTAAATTCTAAATAGAGCAATCTTTGTACCAATGAAAAATTGATCCAAAGAGCTTTCTAACCATATATTATGTGTTCATAAACTCACTCATTAAAGAAAGCAAATCAAACATTCAAATAGGCTGTTACATTATATTTCATTTCTGTCCCTTAAGGAATCGCTTACCTTCCAAGCACCTTTTGGTTACGCAAATGATATCAAAGTAAAACAAAATTAAAACCATAATAAAGTATATTTAAAGAGCTTTTTGGAGACTTATCATATGCTTAAAATTTCAACCATTTGAGCCCTCAAATTAAAAGTTACCCCAAGCTCAATTCTACCTCCTTAACAAATAAAATATGGTCTAAGTATGAATGAATAGCACATACTGCAACCTACCATTTCAAGTAACCAACATGCTCAATATCATGCATTACCACACACTATCTGTTTTAGACCATGACAACTCAATTCATTTGTATTTCTAGATGATTATCACATGGATTCATGCATTAGTTCAAACGTATAGAATGTTCATAGAATACAATACCTAATGTATTCACACATACACATTTGAAGTATTATAATATACACATTACACACACGGCAGCCGTAAATTCACTTCTAATTTCTAAAGCAACTCTACCATAACTTAATATAATAAGTACACATAAAGAAAATCCCTCGACAGTAACATTTCCTTTACACATTGAGTAACAAAGAAGATTCGCACATCATTCAATCATAAACTCACCATAAAGTAAATTTCTTCTTTAAACACTCCATACTAGAAGTTCAAACCATACAAATCAAGGAAGGAAAAGAAGAACAAGTAGATAGAAATATGTAAGAAGCTCCTCACCTTACAACATTCACCGATCTTCAACAAACTTCATCTACTCACTTGCTCGATCTTCCTAAGCTTAAATCATAAAGTAGATCACACATGCATGCCTGATTGGGTGAGAATCAGTTGAAGGAAATCAAGTAAAAGAAGAAAGGAGAGTGTTATGGTGATGCCATGAATGCTAGATTCATGGAGATCTGAGTCACCTACCATGAGTTGAATTGTAAAATTTGACAATGCCTTGGCCATTCTCAGCTTAGGGAATTGACAACATGGGTGAGATTCATCCTAATGCATCCAATGGGCATTGGTACATACTAGTGGCTGTTGACTACTTCTCTAAGTGGGTGGAAGCTGAATCCTATAGTAAACTGGGGGAAAAGTAGGTTACCAAGTTTATAGGGAAGAATCTCATATGTTGATATGGGATACTACAACACTTGGTATTCTTATAATGGAGTGTAGTTCCAAGGCCAAGTGGTTGACTTACTAGAAAGGTATGGGATCGAGCACAACTGATCCTCTCCATACCGCCCTCAAGCTAACAAGGCAGTCAAAGTGGCTAACAAGATGATCAAATGCATCTTACCCAACATAGTGCAGACTTACAGAGATTGGCATGAGCAATTACCATTCACTTTATAGAGTTATAGAACCACTGTAAGGAGTCCTACAGGTGCCTACTCTCTTGTTTACGGGACAAAAGCTGTATTGCCAATCAAAGTGGAGCTGAAATCACTTCGTATCATTCTGGAATCTCAGTTGCCAGAAGCTGAATGGAAAAGGGCCAGGTACGAGCAGTTGGTTAGTATTGATGAGAAGCGGCTGAAGGCTCTCTATCATCTACAACTTTACAAAAAGTGCATGGCAAATGCATTCAATAGAAAAAGGTCAAGCCTGTAGCCATACAGGAAGGTGATTTAGTTCTGAAGTAAGTAAGACTAGCTATCCACCACCCTCATGGAAAATTCAAACCTAACTAGGAAGGCCCATTTCTGGTTAAAAAGATCCTCTCCAAAGGCACTATTTGCATCTCAGATTTGGAAGATAATGAATTCTTAGAACTTATCAACCTTGATCAACTAAAGAAGTATTTTATTTAGAGCAAAAGGCAAAAGAAAAGCAGAATAAAAATAAAAATTCTGGTGAGCTGAAAACCTGCATAGGCAGTTCACATAAAATTAAGATAAAATGAAAAATATTCACTCGATGAGTTAAAAATCCACTTGGATAACTCATGTAAAAGTTAGAGCTCTTAGAAGCAAAAGGAGACCGTCAAAATAGTTGATCAGAAAATTTTGTACAAGATTGGTCAACAACAGGGGTTAAGTCTGATGCATATCGGGGAAATCTTGTGTTGGTTTTAACATTTTTCATGCAAATTTTTTAATCTCATTAATGCAAATGGAACATATGTTCATAAACTTAGCCATGAGTAATACTAGTTTCAAACACAAAGCACTATCTTTCTTTATTACATGCAATCTTATTACCTAACAATGTCTTGTAGTACAGGACTCAAGCATGGCGCAGTACCCATAGCTTATACTCCTCATCTGTGGCAGATCCAGCTCCAGGAATCTCCACTAGCACAATCTGGCGATGAGGCCATGTCCTCTCCATATTCTCCATAAAATGAGGCACCGGCCTTCCTCCCTCAAATTCTGTAAATCGAAGGATAGTCTGTAGATGACCGTATTGATGATAAATTTTGGTAGGACTGTAGTGTGTGCTATATGCATATGCTATAGCATATGCTAGTGATGACTTAAATCCCAGTAGTGGAATACAATCTATGTAAGTCATCATAGTCATATGCTATATGCACCATCAAGGAGAGGTCCACCTGATCTCACTCTCAGGTCTGGTCCCCATCCACTCGATCCAGCCCTAGAATGTCAACATCCTTGCCTCGCTAAAGGTATAACCTCTTCGCATATGATTGTGAGGAAGGTATCTCTGTGGGTCCTCCGCTGGTGGTGCTAGGATCCTAAGTTTCTCTTGAAGCTAAATCTATAAACAAAAATAAAAATAAAAGCTTACTGAGTTGAAAACCTTGCAAAAAGGCTACTCAAGTAAAAATTAAAGTGACCCGCTGACCTGAAAACCCAAGGGGGTAGTTCAGGCAAAACTTAGGGTCTGAGATAAAAAAATTAAAAGATCAATGAGTCAAAAGCCTTACGAATGGTAACTTATGCAAAAATTAGAGTAAAACATAGCTTTTCTAAGTTAAAAACCTATAAAGGTGGCTTAGAAATTCTTACCTGTAGCAGGAGTAGGCTACCACTAAAACATTCGGACTGCCTTTGCTTCACTCTATCCAACCCAAGTATTGTCTCTATAATGATCATGGGAAAATGGGTCCAACCTCGCGTCATCTGGTCTACCACCGGCTCGATAAACAAATATCCATGACTGGATAAATCGATGAATAAGAATTGTGCCAATAATCCAAATTATGCTACTCTCAACCATGAGAAAGTATCTACACGTTTTTGACCACATAGCTGGAAAATAGTAGCAAGATCTGCATAGCCATTTGCTATTAAAAGCAACCTCGTCTCAATCAAGCTGATGTCAAAAGCCTTAATCAAATGTGGGAATGCCTCCCTAATAGGCACATGCACTGTTAGCATCACCGTCATGCTACAAGTAACTCTAAGGATAGCAGTGAACTCCTTGTACATCAAGCATAACTCAACATGACCAAATCAGAAAACATGGGCCACCGGATCCTAAAATTCCACAGCAGCATGCAGGAAAGAGTTATTGATTGAAACTTGCTGAAAGATCTTCAAGTATTGGAGTCCGATCTTGCTTAACCGGCTCCACTCATCATTACCCCAGCAGCAATAAAGAGCGTAAAAAGCAAATAGTGATTACTAAGTCATTGTTTATTTAGCTTCTGCAAAGAAGAGCGAATGAGTTATGTTTCGGCAGAGAAGCATAAAACAAGAGATATTTATAGCAGCAAATGATCTAGTGTTTCATTAATAAATCTAAAAAGATACAAAGTTTGAGGTTTAGCTGTCCTCAACGATTGTACACCATAGCCCAAGTGTACTAGGCCCACATGCCAAACTGTATTATGGCCTATTATTTTAATACAAAAATTATAGAAATTAAAGAATTTTGACATCATGCATATGGGAGACAGATGTCATGTCTTCTCTAGGCATCATCATCGCCTGATTGGTCTTCATCAGGATTGGGGCTATCCGGGACTTCAATGTTATAATGCTCCAGACGCGCCATCAACCAAGCAATCTCTCAACCTATCTGTTCAGTCATCTGAGCATAGCGATCATGCTCCTCTCGTTCCAACTGCCTGCTTATCTATAAAGATAATATAAGTCATGTATCCATGCATTGACATCACATCCACATTTCATAACAGGTACTCACCTGAAAAGTTAGCATCTCAAACATATGATAACGACTTAACCCCACCAGCAGCCTTGAAGCATCTGTCATGGCATCTCGAGGCACCTACAAAATCAAGCACACGTAAGACCACTAGAGTCAAGGGTGTATAAAACATGTGTACTCATAGGAGTGGTGTTTGGGGGATCAAATTCAATCTCACTCCTTATAGACACCGGAAAGGAGGTCTCGTAAGGATGACTGGTCTCATCATAAGTAAAGATCAGTGGATTTTACAGCCATATGAGGGGTTTGCTAATGTGTATCACCCACCTATGAAGATGCACTTGATGAATTAGGCCTCTCCCAAACATTTCAAAAATTTTGGAGGCCATTTGCTATATCAAATCCAATTTTCATGACCCGTAGCATCTGAAAAATCTGAAAAGTCAGTCATAATTCAATAGATTGATACTTGAAATTTTAGGTAATTTTCCTAAACCATTTCAGTTTCAATTTCACTGATAAATTATTTTTCCATGGCTAGCATAGACAGGAAATTGATCCAGTAGATGATAAAAAATAGTCAAACATTTGACTTCTAGTCAAGCCATTGACCAGATAGTGTTTCATTTTGATAGAGGATCCCAAACACAGACTTTGGAGATAGACAACACTTATTTAATGGTGTAAGAATTGATGTGATGGTTGATCACCCTGACCTAGCAGACGGTCACCTTAGGTTTTGCAGTTGAACCACCCGATCCAGAAGAGATCACAGAATCAAGCCATTGATTCTTAAACCCTAACCATAGGCATCTGAACACCAATTTTAGATTATTACCTCACATTGAAGCCATCAGCCTTGCAATGACCACCGATCAGTCTTGATCATATAGCCTGAACGCTGGGCTCCCAATGATCGAATTGGGATTATTATTGGTCAAAACCATTGACCAGAAAATGTTGAGCCCCAACAAAGGATTCCAAATGCCATTTTAAAGATATTCAACATTTATTAGATGGCATGAGCACCGACCTAGCAGACGGTCACCCAGGTCCTACAGTTGAGCACTCAATCCAGCAGCGATCACAGAATTAAGCCTTTGATTCCTAAACCCTAGCAGTAGGCATCTGAACACTGATATTAGATGATTTTAAGCCTCATAACAAAGCCATCAGTCTGGTAGAAGACCACTAATCATCCTTGATCATCTTAGCCCGAGCACCGGGCTCCCAATGACAGAATTGGGTTGCAAGCCTCAGCATGAGCACCATTATATCAGCATTGATCCTCTAGCCTGAGCAATGGGCTCCTAGTTATAAAATTGGGTTGTAAGCCTTAGCATGAGTAGTAGATCAGTATTGATCCTCCAACTTAAGCATCGGGCTCCCAATGGCAGAATTGGGTTGCAAGCCTCAGCTTGAGCACCACCAGATCAATATTGATCCTTTAGCCCAAGCAACAGGCTCCTAGTTATAAAATTAGTTTGCAAGCCTCAGCATGAGCATTCTACAAGCCTCAACATGAGCACCCAGCAAGCCTCAACATAAGCATTCTACAAGCTTTAGCATGAGCACCCTTGAAACCTCAACATGAGCATTTTGCAAGCCTTAGCATGAGCATTTTTCAAGCCTTAGCATGAGCACTTCATAAGTCTCAGCCTAAGCATCAATCAGGTACTATTCCTAAATTTGGGTGAAAACTCATATCATGATTAGGTTTCATCCTATCGGCTTCTGATTATGTCATTCTAAGATGACCCTAATCAGGGGGCAAACTGTGAACACTCTATTTTTACCCCCTACAAAGATGGCTGGATTGCCTACTTCGAACACGTATTATGACTTGTTCCGGTATCAGAATGGCTTAATACAAGTTCCCATTCTCAAGATCAAGTTGTATACATGAATTTCACAATTCATTTTCCATTTGGGCACATTGTTTATCCCCCGTTTGGCCCATCCAAAATGGCTACCAATCACAGATTTTCAGCATAGCCTGCATAAGCTGGTTGGGTTGCCTACTTTGGGCACGTATTGCAACATCTTCTCATATCAAAATGGCTTTATACAAGTTTCTAATCCCAAGAGCATGTTGTATAGATGAATTTTGCATATTCATTTACCATTTGGGCATACTGTTTGCCCCCCGTTTAGCCCATCCAAAACGGTTACCAATCACAAATTTCCAACATAGCCTCCACAGGCTGGTTGGGTTGCCTACTTTGGGCACGTATTGTGACATGTTCTTATATCAGAATGGCTTGATACAAGTTTCTAATTTAAAGAGCAAGTTGCATAGATGAATTTTATATATTCATTTACCATTTGGACACACAATTTACCCCCCGTTTAGCTCGTGCAAAATGGCTATCCACCATGGTTTTTCCCATATTGGTGAAGGAAAGGGACTTTATCCTACATTGCCAACGTTAAGGTTGCACACCTCCTAAGGCTACTATAAATACAAGGGTAAGCCTTCTTCTTAAGACACACAAGATATATCAGAAAAATGATACTAAAAATATCATATAAATGGTGTACATTTTAATTCTAAGACATTAAGCTCTAAGGATTAAAATAACTTAAGTAAAATTTTAATTAGGTTTAACGACTAATTAAATTTTTACTAAAATCCTACCCTTTTGGGAATTTTGGGGGGGGGGGCAACTTCTAGCCCTGGTAAGTCATTTCTTCCTTCAACTTTTTAAGATTAATTTAGCTTTACTGTCATGTTTAACTTATTATATTAGTTTAGCTTTAATGCCATGTTTAGTTTATTGTTTTATTTAGCTTTACAGCTATGTTTAGCTTTTTACTATATCATATCATATGTCATTATGCCATATCATATGCCACATCATATGCTAATATGTCATGTCACATGCCACATCATATGATACTTTACCATGTCATCATGCCACATCATATGCTTACATGCCATGTTACATGTCATATGCCACTATGCCATGTCATCATCATACATGCCATGTCATACACCATTATGCCATGTCACATGCCATGCCATATGTCATGTCATCATACCATGTCCTATGCTAATATGCCATACCACATGCCATATCATATGCTAATATACCACGTCACATGGCATACACTATTTATGTCATCGTGCTATGTCATATGCTAATATGCATATCACATGTCATACGCCATTATGCCATATCATCATGCCACATGCCATATCATCATGTCATATGCTATTATGCCATGTCACCATGTTACATGCCATGTCATCATATCACATGCCATGTCACCATATTGTTCCTTACATCCATCAAACTTTGGCTCTTGATTCATGCTTTACATGGCATAGAATTAGTCAATCAAGTCCTAAATTTTGTTTGCTATTAATGATTTTGCTTGTTTATTTGCATTTTCACTCATGCTACCCAAAATGGAAATTTCCCGAGGAGGTTGAGACATTACTAAATGTCTCAGATTTTTGTACCGATGAAGATCCTTTGTAATAGAATAGCATTATTCCCTATTTTTAGGATTTAGCATTAAATCCCACATATATCCCCTATTTTCCTTGATCCCTTTCATCGGCCTTTTTTTTAAGGATTTTATTTCATGGATGGTTTTATTATATTTGCTAAAATATATATATCATATCATGTCACATGCCACATCACACATTTCTATACCATACCATGCATATGCAATGCCATAACATATATTATCTTTTATGCCAATACGATCCAAATACGCTAATTCACCATGCAATCTATGCTATTTGCCATGCTATATGCCAATATACCGTGCCATTTTTGCCATGATGCCATGTCACATATCATTATGCCATGCCATGTCATATGCCACACCACATGCCATGTTGTACGCCATGTCACGTGCCAAGTTAAATGCCAATTCACACACACATCACCATGCCATGTCATGCATATGCCATACCATTTTACTATATCATTATTATGTCATGTCATGCATATGCCATGTTATATTATGTCATCACTTCGTATGTCATGCATATGCCATGTCATCCAAATGCCATATAGCACTATATATCATTCTATGTACAACCATGCAATGCCAAATCATATATCATGTTGTATGCTTAGAATATGCGCTTGTATACTTGCCTGCTTAGGATAATTAATCTCAACTATGATGGTAAAATCAATTTTGGAAACTCATAGAAATAGATCTCCATCACCCAAACCCAATCTTTGAAGGGTTTAACTAGCACTCATGCTATGGGTTGGTTGGACCAATCCGGAACCATCCAGTGGTGACTCCTTGCGATTCTTTCGAGTCCGTATCATACCCTAGCGTAGCCCCTTAGGAAGACTGCATTTTCGCTCCAAGTACGGTCTCCGGTTCATGAGCCTTGCAAGCCTCGCTTTAGGCGGTCAGTAGAAATCTGCGCTCATAATCCTCATTTAAGTTAAAGAACAAGGTAATAAGAACTAAACCCGTTCCATTGCTTCACATGGATTTGTTTGGACCAAATAGGATTGCTAGGTTAGGAGGCATGCATTATGCCCTGGTTGTGGTGGATGATTACTCTAGATTTACTTGGGTTTCATTTACAACTGATAAAGATGATGCATTCAATGCTTTTCAAACATTAACCAAAATAATGCAAAATGAAAAAGGGTATTACATTTTATCCATTAAGAGTGATCATGGAAAGGAATTTTAAAATGAAAACTTTAAGTCATTTTATGATTTGCATGGCATTAATCATAAATTTTCATTTCCTAGAACTCCTAGAACTACCCCATTTCCTAAAATGGGGTAGTGGAAAGGAAAAATATAATTCTTTAGGATATGGCACACATAATGCTTAATGAGTATCAATTACCATCGTACTTTTGGACCGAAGTGGTCAATACCGCTTGCTATGTTTCTAATAGAGTTCATTTAAGACCTATTTTGAATAAAACTCCTTATGAGCTATGGAATGGTAGAAAACCAAGAATTTATTACTTTAGAGCATTTAGTTACAAGTGCTACATTTTAAACACCAAGGATAATCTTAGAAAATTTGATTCTAAAATTGATGAAGTGTCACACCCTAAAATTGGATTGGTCGGATTGATTGGGATGAACCGAGCTTATTCCCTTGTTATTTTGCCTTCACGGTCATCTCGGTTTGTTCCGGTGCAATTCAGGAATTTGATTTAGGGTTGCGAGAGGGCATTTTGGTCATTTCAGGACACTTACCCGTTCGGGTATGTTTTGGGCCGATTCGGGTATAAAACATACCCGTTCGGGTATGTTTTATACTCGAATCGCCCCCTAACATACCCGAACGGGTATGTTCCCTCAGACACCTATAATCCAAAATTTGGCTATGGAAAAGAGGACATTTTGGCATTATTTTTGAAAATTGACTAAAAAAAAACCTAATTCTCTAAAATTCGGAAATACAACTTTGATTTGAGCCTAAAAACTTAATCAAAATTGAAAGATCTAATTAAAATTAACTTAGATTTGGTTAGATCTAGCTAAATACTTAAAATCCCTTGCATATTTGGACTAATTGGACTTTAATCTCACTTAAGCTTTGGATTTAACTTGGAAAAATCTCGAAGATCATTGGAGAATCAACTAGAGGTAATTCCTTTTACTTCTAACTTGTTTATTTGTTTGATTTCATGATTTTTATTTGACTTTTGGCTTGTTTTGGTTCATTTTTGTTGATTAGATGTGAAATAATCTGAGATCTATGCATGATTTGGTGTGTATGAAACTAGGAAGTGCTTTAAAAAAATTTTGGGTATGATTTTGGTATGATCATACCCGTACGGGTATGTTTTATATTGATCATACCCGTACGGGTATCTTTTATACCCGTACGGGTATGATCATGCCAAAACATACCTGTATAGGTATGATAAAAAAAAAAGTCAAAAATTTTTATTTTGGCCGAATCTTCCTTGTATTATTTTATGCTTTCTAATATAATTTTCATGCTTAGATCATGAGTTTTACTCAACTTTTGATAATTTGAATGCTAATTTCATATTTGCATAATTTCTCTTTGGTTTGATCTAGTATATCGTGTTTGCATTTTTGCATTTTGTATTTGTTCCTTTTTACTCGCTTAATTTGATCTTTGTAGGTGATTAGGTTAATTTGGAGGGTGGAGATCATCTTGGCTCGAGGCTCGATCATGGTAAAAGCCCAACGGACCGCGAAGAAAATGATTGGGCCTCGGTCCTGCGATTATAATTTTGTTTCCTTAATTATTTGGTCGGGTTGTATTAAATACCTGAATGCTTCCGTTTATTTGGGTGGGTTGTATTAAATACCCACACTTTTATTCTGCCTTTATTTTTCTGCATTTACCACTTTCTTTATGCTTTCCTACTTGTGATATGCCCTTCCATGCCTTATGCCATGTAACCGGACTTAATTCAACTTCAACCAAATTGCTTGCGACGTGATTTCCATTAAAATCGGATAAAGTGAATATAATAATATAGAATACGAATAAAATTGAAATCCCGAACCCAACTCTGAAGAAATTCGGGCTGCTTTCCAACACAAGAAGGCTCGAGTTTAATTTCCTGGTTCATTTAGTTACTCAATCGAGATGACTATATGAATTGGGTGGTGACTCTACAATATTTCTCGACGCGATCTTTCTAGGTCCTGCAGGTTAACCAGGGACCAGTCACTTTGGGAGCGAGCACCATGGCATTTCACGCCGAACAGCGTACGCTACACCCGCGTCTGGGATGTACCACTCCTCACAGTGGTGACTCCACTGGGGACGCCGATCTAGAGATTTCGATTCGAAAGATTCTGTATTATCATATTTACTTATCTGATTCTTAATGAAAACATTTTTATTTAGGTTTCTAGTTTTGCATTGCACGACCAATTTGCATCTCCCCTTTGGTCCCTTTAACCCCGACCGCTAGGTCATGTGAGCGCCCTTGACTTCCGTAAATAAGTCATGGGGTTTCTATGACTGGCATAAGTCACTCATCACCTGGTACTGTTGATCACCTCATTTGCGATTTAATTGCGTGGGAGGTACACTTAGGGATGGGAACCTTTTAGACCAAACCAAAAATGACTTACACACAGCGTGTTGTAACCATAGATACAATTTCCCCTAGGACCCTGTGTCTTATTGCTTGTGTTTTGATCACGCTTGAACCAAATGTGTTTTGATTAAACCCTGAAATAAAACCTTACCCGCCTTATCACGATTTGAACTTTCAGGGTAAGTTCATTTTATTTTAGGTTTAACCTTAACACATCTTTTTCACGTCTTGCATGCTAAAACATGCCTCAATCTGCGTCAATTGTGAGCCAACGCTTATTTGACAAATAAGTCCATCAATTGTGAGTCAACACTCATTTGGTGGAACAATAAATGATTCGGTTAAACCTTGAACGAAAACCTGTTCATTTGGATTTTCGAAGATCCATGAGAAGAACAAGTTCATTTTGTTCAAGGATTAACCATATCATAACACGAGATTTATATTGCAACCCTGTCAAAATCATTGGAATTGTAAGCCAACGCTTGTTTCTGATGAACTTACCAATTGTGAACCAACGTTCATTTGGTAAAATTTTGACACAACCTGACTTATCCAACTCCGGTTCAATTTGATCACATGATACGCTGCATTCATGCATGAGTGTTTCTTACGCATCCGGAAATTCAATTGAAATTTAGACGAGAGCCCACCTAGGAAATTGACTTGCCAAATGTCCATGGTGTTATAAGGTTGGAAGGGAGGGAGTCATGCTTATTTTTATCATGTCCTAACCGTTTTCATGTTTTCTGTCAAACATGCATACATTCATCACTACTAACCAATTTCTGTGACAGCCATAATATTCTGTTTATAGATGCATTTTTAAGATATGCATACATCCTATGTGCCGCATTACATGCATTTGTTTCATGCATCCATTTAGGCATATCATGTACTAACCAAATTTCCTTCAGGCATCATAGGCACATTTTGGACTAGGGATTCTCAGGGAAGACTCATCCGAGCTGATATTCCTATTATATCTACATCTGCCTCCACATCCTCATCATCTGCATCTGCCACATCATCATCATCTCCATCAACATCAATCATTGAGATGGCCCAACAATCTGGTACTCCTTTCAACACTGATGAGATTGTCACTAAGGTTACCGAGGAGCTCCTCAATGGTGACTTCGTTAGAAAACTACAGGAACATATTGGGAACTTCATGACTGCAAAATGGGCTGAACTACAATTGAGTGCTGGGGGTTCTACTGGGAACCAATCCGCTAATGATCCGGCTATTAAGAGCCAAACTGCTGCTACCCGCAAGGGAAAGATGGTTGTTGATGATCCTGACAATGACTTTATTGACCTTGAGGAAGCTATCCCAAAGCTTCCAACTGCTAATCTGGAGACTGAAATCACTGGTACTGCTGAGCTGGCTTGGATGGAAACTGTGGAACAGAAACTGAGCCAATTCCAGAACTTGTTAAAGCAACAGGGGGTATTACCAGATTTTAGGGCTGATGACGAATTCATTATTGATTCTATTGGACCTTTGCCTGATAGCTTCAAAATGCCTGATCTCTCAAAGTTCAGTGGTAAGGGAGATCCCCGAACACATCTGAAGCAATTCCTCATTACCATGAGTACGACTTCGATTCCTAAGCACACGGTGCCTAAATTCTTCCCACTGTCACTTACTGGGGCTGCGACCACCTGGTACCATTCTCTTGATAGGCACACTCGGGAGAACTGGAAGAGTTTATGTGATGCTTTTTGCGCTCAATACGGTTTCAACACCAACATTGAGACTACCTTGGCCACTTTGGAGATGGTCAAACAGAAATCTGGGGAATCTTTCACTGATTACTTTACGTGGTGGATGAATACCGCAGCCCTATTGAAGGCCAAACTGATGAAGAGTGATATGATAGCCAAGCTAGTGGCTGGTACACTCCCTACTTATTTAGAGAAAATGTGGTTCCACACTTACCGCGATTATTCTAATGTCCATGCTTTGGGTATTAAAGTAGACTTGGCTGAATCAGAAAAGAAGAAAGAGAGTTTCACTTCCCGTAAGTTCACGACAGGAGGTACCTCTAGGCCTCAGTTTACACAGCCTGAGAGGAAGATAGTGGAAGTAAACAACATGGAACAGCCATAAAAATTCTCCAATCTTAGCAGACCGATGTCTAAGATCTTTGCTAAGCTACAGAAGGAAGGATACCTGGCTCCCTTCCCCAACAGGAATAGGCCTACACCACCTGGAGTTGACAAGAACTTGTACTGTCAGTTTCACCAGTATCATGGGCATGACACAGACAACTGCCGTCTATTGAGGATTAGGATTCAAGACCTGATTGATTCTGGAAAGATTATTGACCTGGAGAAGAGGGGACCAAGCACACAGAAGAATCCTCTTCCGAACTACAATAAGACATCGCACACCTAAGCGGTAATGACTGAGAGGTCCTGGTCAGAGAGGGCTATCATTGGGAATGTCACACTTATTTCAGAGACTGGAACTGAAAGGGCTACTAGGCTGGCTAAAGAAGGTATCTTGATTCAGGAATTCTAGGAATCTCAAAAACTGATCACTACTACTACTCACACTATCATGGTTCTTGATCCATTTTCTGATTTTGAGGAATCAGACCCAGATGAGGAATTGTACTTGGAGAAGGCATTCAATCCCTTCAAAGAGGAAGACTGCATGCAAATGGATGAGACTGCTCCATCGCAACAATACCATAATAATCAACAAATAGGTTCACGGGATGAGACTGCTCCCTCAAACTCTTCTTGCAAGACTTGGGTTTCTCGGGCCTCTTCATCAACCCGAAAGATCCAGATTTCACCAGAAGATGAGACTGCTCTTCTGGAAACCAATCATATGACTCGGAGTGGCCGAGTCTATTCACCTGACAGTATGCAACAGAATGCCAAAAAAGGGGTTGAGACTGCACCCCCAAGTAGAGGTAACCTGGTCCTTGAATAGCTGAAAAGGACTAATGCTAGTGTGAGCTTATGGCAGCTTCTGATGTGCTCGGATGAACATAGGAAGGCTCTTGTGGAGGCCCTTTCTACTGTAACAGTTTCTGCAGCTTTGACACCTGAGAACATAATCAACCTGATAGGAAGCGGGTCAGTACAGGAAGTGATGCAACTATAGGCATCGGGTACTAAGGACTTCATTACTTTTGGGGATGAGGACTTGCCAACAAACGGGTCATTGCATAATAGGGCCCTATTTATTTCTGTCAACATTATAGGATGGAATACTTCATGTGTCATGGTAGACGATGGATCTGCCATCAATCTATGTCCCTACAGGATGCTTGGTACACTTAGGGTCCGGGAACAAGATTTGGTTGCTTGGGGTGTGGTGATCAGAGCTTATGATAATTCAAAGAGGAATGCACTGGGTTCCTTCACTACTGTCGTGACCGTCGGCTTGATCCAATCTGCTGTGGAATTTATGGTCCTGGACATACCGGTCACCTTTGCTCTACTTTTGGGATGCCCTTGGTTCCATCCATTGAAGGGAGTACCTTCCACTGTACACCAGAAGATCAAATTCTCGACTGAGATGGGAGTTATCACTATTCTAGCTGCTTCTGACCTGGTTGTCTCTTCAATGTCCATGGGGTTTCCAGAACTTAGTGGATTCTAGGTCTCTTCGATCTACAAAGATGAAGTCAGCGCCTTTATCTCCTCTCAATTCTCAAGAATGGGCTTTTTACCGGGGGCAGGCCTGGGCAAGCATCAACAAGGGATAACTGAACCCCTTGACTGTGCAGGGCAGACACAGACAAAGTATGGGTTGGGCTTTGATCCAGAGACATGAAAGGGTGGAAAGGTAAAGAGATCATCTTCATGAAAGGGGCAGCTGGCTCCGTTTCCAATCCCAGTAAGAGAGTTGACAAGACATCCCTGGTTGATTTGGAAAGGATGATTCTGGCACAGGTGGTGAAGCTGGAGGCTACCACCCTAGAGAAGGGCAAAGGAAAGCTGGTCAAAGAAGAAGCAGAACAGCCGACAATCAATGGGGGTGATTACCCGGAGCCAACCAATGCTGATGTAGCAACCCTAGAGGAAATACCTGATTTTGCTTTTATCTTTGAAAATGATGTAACCCTGAATAAACTGAATGCAATAAAGTCAGAATTTGCTTATTTGTGTGATCTTTATTTAAATTCAAGCATGCATATACATCATGACGACATGAGCATATTTGATATTAATGCTGCATCAACATATGCATTTAATTTGGGCACTGCAGAAGATCCTCGCTTGGTCAGCTTGTCCGATGCCTTGATTGTCGACGAGAGAAAAGAGATTGAAACTATAGTAAAAAGACATGAAAGGGCTTTTGCATGGTCTTATGAAGATATGCCAGGGGTTGACAAATGTATAGTGGAGCATCGCATTCCAATCCTGCCGAAAGCCAGGCCAGTGAAACAGAAGCTAAGACGGTTAAGGCCAGAATGGGCATAGAAGGTGAAAGAGGACATCACGAAGCAGATCAATGCAAACTTCTTAGAGGTTGTCGAATATCTGACCTGGTTGGCCAATGTGGTCCCAGTAGCGAAGAAGGACGGGAGAGTCTGGGTTTGTGTTGATTACAGGGATCTGAACAAGGCATCACCGAAGGATGACTTCCCTTTGCCTCACATTGATGTTTTAGTAGACAGTATGACGTCCAGTACTATGCAATCTTTCACTGATGGATTCTCAGGGTACAATCAGATCTTAATGGCAGCTGAGGATAAAATCAAGATGGCCTTCATTACAGAATGGGGAACTTACTGTTACAGGGTAATGCCTTTCGGTCTGAAGAATGCTGGTGCAACCTATCAGCGAGCAGCCACTACTCTGCTCCACGACATGATGCATAAGGAGGTTGAGGTGTACGTCAACGATATGATGGTCAAGTCCTCGACCAGGGATTCTCATGCAGCCGTGCTAGACAAGTTCCTCACCAGGGCGGAGAAGTATAATCTGAGGCTGAACCCAAAGAAGTCAGTATTCGGGGTGACATCTGGGAAGCTTTTGGGCCATGTAATCAGCAGCAGGGGCATTGAAATCGACCCTGACAAGATTAGAGCCATTCAGGAGATGCCAGCTCCTAAGACCGCGAAAGAGGTACAAGGCTTTTTAGGAAGATTACAGTATATTAGCCAGTTTATCACGAAGCTCACCATGATCTGTGAGCTGATCTTCAAGATTTTGAGAAAGAAATAGCCGGTGGTATGGGACGAGAACTGTCAGAAAGCTTTCGATGCGATCAAGAGATACCTGACAACCCCTCCAATATTACAGGCTCTGAGAGCGGGTATCCCTTTAACACTATACCTCACGATTGGAGAATCATCCCTAGGGGCAATAATGGTCCAAGAAGATGGATCTGGCCTTGAACATTCAATCTACTACTTGAGTAAAAAGCTTCTTGAATATGAAACCAAGTACAGTCAGGTCGAGAAGCTTTGTTTGGCTATGGTATGGGTCACACGGAGGTTAAGACACTACTTTCAGAGCTATATGGTACGGGTGATATCTAAGAAGGACCCAATGCGCTACTTGTATAACGCGCCATCACTTGTGGGAAAATTGGCAAAATGGCTGGTCTTGCTGTCAGAATTTGATATTGAGTACACACCAAAGAAGGTCATCAAGGGCAGAGCTATAGCGGAATTCTTGGCATTGCAACCTATTGAGGGTACTGATCACTGGGAGTTGGAATTCC
Organism: Dalechampia spathulata; assembly: GCA_948192965.1. Classification (NCBI taxonomy): domain Eukaryota; kingdom Viridiplantae; phylum Streptophyta; class Magnoliopsida; order Malpighiales; family Euphorbiaceae; genus Dalechampia; species Dalechampia spathulata. Next base: position 5,388 of record CANYBF010555453.1, on the reverse strand, counting down.
CTGATAAACACTTGAACATGATCTCACTAGACAGCTGGAGGATGTACTTCGATGGAGCTGTTAATCGACAGGGTGCTGGGATCGGAGTAATACTGGTTACCCCTTCGGGCAAAATCATTCCAATGGCAATAAAGTTAGAATTCCCAGTCACCAATAATATGGCGGAGTACGAAGCATGCATTCATGGTATCGAAGCCCTCATTGCACTGAAAGTCAAAGAAGTATAGATCTTTGGTGATTCACTCCTAGTAGTCCAGCAGACGAAGGCTGAATGGGAAGTTAAGGAAGAACATTTGAAACCGTACTCAGCTCATCTACGGGGTTTGCTCCTCATGTTTACTCGGTGTCAGTTCAACTATTTTCCTCGGGGTGAGAATCAGATGGCAGATGCCCTTGCTACCCTAGCATCCATATGGGAAGGCCTTAAGGAGTCTAAGATGCGGCCTCTTTCTCTGACAACATCTAGAACATCATGCCATTATCATCCAGTCGTGTCGGTTGCTAAAATGGACGAGAACGAATGGTATTCAAACATCTTAAGATTCCTAAAGGAAGGGAACTACCCCGAAGAAGCTTCAAAGACAGATCGGAAGACACTTCGTCGGTTGGCCTCTCAATATCTGCTATTCGAAGATGACTTGTACCGAAGAGTAGCAGATGGACAACACTTGCACTGTGTAACAAGATTTGAAGCGCAACAACTCATGGAAGACATTCATGCTAGCTTATGTGGTGCACATATGAACGGACATATCCTGTCCAGAAAGATTTTGAGACAAGGCTTCTACTGGACCACTATGGAATCGGATTGCATCAAGTTCATCCGGTGTTGTAAAGTATGCCAAGTTCAGGGTGACCTGAAACATCTCCCTCCTACAGAACTACAGAGTCTAACATCTCCATGGCCCTTCTCTGCTTGGGGAATCGACATTATCGGTGAGATACACCCTCATGCTTCTAATGGCCATCGTTTCATTGTTGTCGCCATTGACTACTTTTCCAAGTGGGTGGAAGCAGCTTCATTCAACAAACTGGGGGTAGAACAAATGGCTCAGTTTATTGAAAGGAACATTATCTGCAGATACGGGGTACCTCACCATGTTGTTACATATAACGGGGTACAGTTTCAAGGTAGAACCCGAGACTTATTGGCAGCATATGGTATTGAGCATCACAGGTCTTCGCCTTATCACCCGCAGGCTAATGGCACAGTTGAGGCTGTAAATAAGAACATAAAGAAGATTTTGGCTAAAATGTTAGTGACTTACAGGGAGTGGTCTGAGAAATTGCCACTGGCACTTTGGGGATATAGAACAATAGCTAAGACATCGATGGGGATGACTCCTTACTCTTTGGTATACGGTATGGAAGCTATCTTGCCAGTTGAATTAGAAATGAAGAGCCTTCGGATAGCATTAGAAGCTGGGATCCCCAAGATGGAATGGCACAGGGGAAGATATGAACAGTTGGTGGCAATGGATGAACAAAGACTTAGAGCTCTCTTTCACATGCAATTATATCAGAAGCGGATGGCCCGAGCATTCAATAAGAAACTACAGCCACAGCAGCTGAAGGAAGGTGACTTAGTGCTCAAACAGTGCAGAACTGCAGTTTCCGATCCTCGAGGGAAGTTCCACCAGAACTGGGAAGGACCCTATATCGTCAAGAAGGTTTTGTCTAAAGGGGCTGTAAAGCTTACAGACATGGACGGTAATGAATTTTCAGAACCCATCAATAGAGATCGACTAAAGCTCTTTTATGTCTAGCCTGCTGGAATCTGATTCATTTCCCAGGCAAAAGTTAGGGCAGAGAGTTAGATTGATTAATGAGAAAACCGTTCGCGGCTGATTAATCACGACAGTCAAGTCATCGGGCAAAGCACTGCCCATTTTAAATATGTGTGGAAATGCAACTTTAATGTATTGTATGTTAATGGAATTATGATTCATGTGCATGTTGGAATGAAAAATAAAGCTCACTCTTTGTTACATGGAATTAAGGCATGAAGTTCTGATATCATTATCATCATTCTCGCCATTATCATTTCATCAACCTTGTTTTTGCTCCCTACAGCACAGATCTCTGTGATACTCCTCTCTTGCTTCAGGGTCGGTTTCTCGCAGCAGCATCGCCACACACTGACAGTAAAGACCAAAAACTCCAGAACAAGCAGCAACGCAATACAAGGTTAGCTCCCTGCATGCCCATATATGTACTAGGTGATCCAGGAACCTCTGCGTCAGGCCTGCTCCCTCAAACACAAACAATCTGGTAGGTATGAGTTGCAGAGACCCGTACTGTCTACATAAGTGTGAAGGCACATAGAACAAGCATCTGAAAAGGCCTGCCAATGGCACGCAATCTGCATAAGTGGATACTGTAAAATGCTCAATCCGCCACCATGGGCATGTCCACCTAATTCTATCATCTGTCATCTGAGAGATGTAGTCATGCCAATCATCTGTACTGAAACTCGGTCGCCCAAAAGATGACAGTCGTCGTGACCGGAAGCTGCGGGGCATATACCGGTTCGGCCTGCCTGAGTTGATTGCTAGTAATCCTAACTTCTCATGTAATCAGATCTATAAAGAGAAAAAGAAATAAAAAAAAGTGAATAAAAAATGAATAGAAAAAGAAGAGAAAGCTTGCTGAGTTGAAAACCCAAAAAGGCGGCTCAGACAAAAATTAGAGCGACTCGCTGAATTGAAAACCTGAGGTGGGCAATTCAGGCAAAAGTTAGAGTCACGGTGGGCCGAAAACCTCACATGAGGTGACTCATGCAAAATTTAGGGTATAGAAAAACTCTTTTCTAAGTTGAAAACCTGAAAAGGCGGCTTAGAACTATTACCTGAAGAAGCAAAGGACTACCCCCTGAAAGGTCTCCACCAGTATGTCACATCTCGTCCAATCCAATCAGCGTCTCTGTTAGAATCAGTGGGTATGGATCTCGACCATTGACCATCTGAGCCAGGACGGATAGTATTTGGCAATGCACACTACCACCAGGGTATATCAGTAAATATCGGCCAAGTATGCAAAATTGGACTACTCGGACCCATCCAGGGCTAGAGGGGTCCTTCCACTGGCAAGGCTCAATAATGCTGCTCGAGATGAACTCCTGGCACGGTGATAAGAAGGGACGAGCATCCGTCGGTGACAGGTTGAATAGAGAAATCATCTGTCGAATGGCTTCAGTCTCTGAAATTTGAGGCACCACGAGCGGCATGTAGTCCAATGAACGTCCTCCCATGATAGCCCTAAATTCCTCTGGTAAAGGACACATCTCAAAGTCTTGAATCTGGAAGACGTGATCAGCAGGATCCCAGAAGCGAGCAGCAGCCCTCAGTAAGCTAGGATCTACCCTCACACGACGGTAGGCGCTCATAGCATATAGACCGAAAGACTCTAGTCTCTTCCAATTAGCAGCAGTCAACCCAGCCAGGAAACCATCCAGTGGGTCTACAGGCAGCGGAACGGTAATCAAGGCAGATGATGAGGAAGGCATGATTCTCTTCCCCAACACAGTCTCAGGGATGTCATCTATAACCTGTCCAGAAGGATAAGATTTTAGATTAGGATTAGTTGCATTCATTCATTCATGCATACATGTAAAATTTTCGGACAGATATTGAAACAGGAACAAGTGAAAATCAATAAAGTTCAAATATCAATCAAATAAAGGATTTTGTTCTGTTATGACAATGGAAAGTTCGGAAAAACTAAAAAAGGAATTAAAGCTAAGCCTCATCATCAGGTCCCAAGCCCATGTCAGCCCGCAAGGTGGCTACCTCCTGCTCCAAGCGATCTAATGCCAGTAGAGAATGTTTCTTACCCGTTTCGCTACCCAACATACCCGTACGGGTATGTTGCTGAAATTGACTTTTCTTGCCTGTTTTGAGTATTTTCATCGAGCAATTCCAAAAGTCTTAGGGGACGATCCCGACTCTCAGCAAACCCTAGAATCATCAATTCATGAGAAGACCGTGATCATCTTCTACAAACTCCGTAAATTCTGAATTCAGACTTCTGTTTTTGAACAGGAAGCCATAAGTTTCCTTCAAGCTACTGATGTTTTCTCATATAATCTTACAACTTTACAGGTTGGACTGGATGAGATTGGCCCCAGTATAACTTACAGCACACAGGTTGGTCAGGGTGAGACTGCCCCTTATGCAACTTTGCAGATCGTGACCGTCTAAGAAATCATCATTCCGTTCCCCAGTGGAGATTATGTTAGCCCGTCCAATACTCATGCTAGATCGTGACCATCTAGGAGACCACTCTCTTAATCCCCAGTGGAGATTATCCTTCTCATGCAATTCCTCCCTTAGATCATTGTCATCTAAGAGGCTTATTCCCCAGTGGTAAGGTGAGACTGCCCTTGTACCACTTTCACAGTTGGTAGGATGAGACTGCTCCTACTCAACTCTCTTTCATATCCCTAGTGGCAAGGTGAGACTGCCCTTGTACCACTTTCACAGTTGGTAGGATGAGACTGCTCCTACGCAAGTCTTACAGCATACAGGTTGGTCAAGGTGAGACTGCCCCTACACAACTTTACAGGTTGGTCTGGATGAGATTGGCTCCAACGCAACTTTGCTGGCTACAAGTTGGTAAAATGAGATTACTCTTACGCAACTTACTTTTACCTGTACGAGAGGCAGAGAAAGTCCTATTTGATAGTACCCAGGCACCCACCTTTTATCCTTGCTAGATCATGACCGTCTAGAGGATACTCTCATTTTCACAGTTGGTAGGACGCGCCGCTCCTATGCAACTTCTTCTTGCTAGATCGTGACCGTCTAGGAGAAAATCTCATTCACAGTTGGTAGGATAAGACTGCTCCTACTCAACTCTTTTTAGCCTACTGTTGGTAAGGTGAGACTGCCCTTACACAACATCCACAGTTGGTAGGATGAGACTGCTCCTACTCAACTCTCTTTTCTAGCCCACTGTTGGTAAGGTGAGACTGCCCTTACACAACATCCATAGTCGGTAGGATGAGACTGCTCCTACTCGACTCTTTTACATCCCCAGTGGTAAGGTGAGACTGCCCTTACACCACTTCCGCAGTTGATAGGGTGAGACTGCCCCTATGCAACTCTTCAGCCCACAAGTTATTGAGATGAGACTGCTCTCATACGACTTTCTGACCCACCACTTGTTTGAATCTGGTGCTCCGGATGATTCACAAAGAATTACATGCTTTAAGTACATTTGAGTTCTTCTGAATCAAGGGGCAACTGTTGTTGGTTTGCGTAGTTAATAAGCAGCGGAAGAAATTTAAAAATTTTTATTTTGAATCAGCAAACCAAAAGAATATCTTTGCATCAAAACACAGAGAAACAGGATTAGAGATTAGAAGCGACAGTTTGATAGTAACTCTTA
>CANYBF010555441.1:0-67512 GCA_948192965.1 Dalechampia spathulata | reverse complement strand
CATGGATGCATGCATACTCATACATAACAACACGGATATATAGACATGCACCAAAACCACCTAAAACACCAAACACATCATATCATGTCATCACAATCAGAAATATACATACACGTACAGGTACAAACATGCAAAACTTCTAGGGTACCAAGTGCGGGTGTAACAAGTATTTTGATAAAATGATAATAATGTTGTTTGTATTTTGTGAATAGTTTGTGTTTTTGTTTGTTTGATTCATCATGTGTTTAATTCATGTTATGTTAATGTGTTTAGGCTATAGTAATAATGTGGATAACATGTTTAGTTTGTGTTGATGTTATGATTAGTATGATTCATATGTTGTATGTTTATGTTATTAATTCATGTTTAGTAATCATGTTAGATATGTTTAGTATTGTTCATGAGTTAATGATTCATGTGTTGCTGATTCATGATTAGTATTCATGTGTGAAATGATGATGAGCATGTTGTTTGTCATGTATTGATGCATGCTATGATTGTCATATCACTTAGTATGCATGTGTTTAGTAGTCATGTTTATTAATATGCATGTGTTTAGTAATCATGTTTGTTAATATACATGTGTTGTTAGAATTCATGTTTTTGATTCATGTTTGGTGATCATGTGTTTGATTCATGCTTAGTATACATGTGTTAGTGATTCATGTTTAGTAATCATGTGTTGGCATTCATGTTGTTATTGATTATGTGTTTTGTTTAGCATGTGTTAATGTGTATATTGATATGATTTCATGTTTAGCATGTGATAATGATTAACATGTTGATAGATGTTTAGCTAGCGTGTTGTTTGGTTAAAGGTATGATGTTTTGTTATGAGGCTTGATTAGTGTATGCATGTTATGATGTGTTTAGTATGCATGATATGAAGATATGTGATTAGTATGCATGATCCTATGTTAGTTTGCTTAGTATGTGCTTGTCATAGTATGCATGTAGAGTGGTATTCATGTTAGGATGCTTTCATGTTATCATATTGTTTAGTATGCATGTTAAGATATGGTATGTCATGATGTTATGATGTAGCATGTTATGGTATGTTCAGGTTATGCTTGTGTTCATATGTTTCATATGTTGTCATGCATGTGAGTTTATAGTTATGTTATTTGCATGTTATGTTTAGTACATGTTTGGTATATTGTCATGATTGCATGGAAATTATACTTGCTTGCATCTTCATGATATGATTTTGATATTGCTATGTGATTTCATGTCATGTCATCTAGCATGTTGCATGTTTGTGTTTTGTTTTGTTCTGTTTTACGTTGTTCCCGCGGAGAGTTGTTTTGCAGGAGCAAACCGAGGGTTTGGACTTGTTGATTGGAGTATGGACTCGGGACTCATTCGAGCCCCAATTTGGTGGATTCCAACAAGCGGATTCTGGAACACTTGAAGATTTATTTTGTTATTATTTCAGTTCATTTGGTCGGGTTGTATTAAATACCCGAGCTGTTTTATTTCCTGCTTTATTTTTCTGCCTTTATTTCTGCTTTTTACTGCTTTCATATTTGCTACATGTCTTGCTTCCCTATGCCATGAAAAAGGACCTAAGTGAAATTCAACCTAATTGTGTGTGATTTGCGCTTTTATTAAAACCGGATAAAGTGAAGATGATAATACGGAATACGAATAAAATCGAAATGCCGAACCCATTCTCTGAAGAACTTCGGGCTGCTTTCCCTCAGTAGGAAGGCTTGGGTTTACATTTTCCTGGCTTGTTTAGTTGCTCAATTGAGTGGACTAGATTGGCCGGGTGGCGACTCCACATATTTTCTTGACGCGATCTGTCTAGTTCCTGTAGTAACTCAGGGGTCAATATTCGCGAGAGCAAGCACCACGGCATTTTACACCGAACAGTGTGCAGCATTCCCAGCGTCCGGGATGTGCTACTCTCATACCTCCCTAACTTTTAATAATACACAACTCATGCTTCTTCCATCTAATTTAGTTCTTTTATTTTCAGACACATGAACATGTGAAATGCAACCAAAAACACGAAAATACTCAACTGAGGGTTTTGCTCCGCTCCATGCTTCTTCTGGACTCTGATCTTTAATAGCAAGTGTTGGACTTTGATTCAGAACATGTATTGTCCAATTGACTGCTTCAGGCTAGAAAGTTTTTGGCATTTTCTTTACGGAGAGCATGTTGCGTACCATATTCATAATTGTTATATTCTTGCGCTCTGCTACTCTATTTTGTTATGGTGTATATACAACTATCAGTTGTCTTTGAATGTCATTATCATCACAAAATTTTATGAACTTATGTGATATAAATTCTCCTCCTCGATCAGTTCGTAAACATTTGATAACTGAATCTGATTCCTTTTCTATATGAACTTTAAAATTTTGAAAGACAACAAAGGCTTATGCCTTTTCTTTTAGAAAATAAACCCAAACTTTTCTACTAAAGTCATCAATAAAAGTAATCAGGTACCTCTTTCCACTGTTTGAAGTGGGTATGATTGGTCCATAAATATCAGTGTGAATTAACTGAAGAATTTATGACGCTCTCCAAGTGCTTTTCTTTGGAATTGGCGCTCTTTGCTGTTTTCCCACCATGCAGTCCTTGCAAAGCTTTGATGGAGACTTTAGTTCTGGTAAGCCATTCACCATCATCTTCTGTTGAAGTGTCTTTAAACCTTTATAACTCAGGTGCCCATATCTGTAATGCCAAAGCTGAGCTTTCTCTTTTGTGATTGTGCTGAAACAAGCAGGAGGTGTAGTTACAGCATGTAGCTTGAACATTCGATTCATAGTCATCTTTGTATCCATGATCAACCCTTTCTCAGAATCATATACTCTGCATCTATCATGTTGAAACAAAATGGCCAGCCCTTTCTCTTGTAACTGTTTAATACTCAGCAAATTATTCTTTAAATCTGACATGTAAAATACTCCCATGATGATCTGCATCATTCTAACTATTTGCAATCTTATATTGCCCTTCCAAGTACAGCTACGCTTATGTTATTGCCTAGCTTCACCCTATCTTCAAAATTTTCATCAAAATCGATGAAATATTCCTTCTTTCCACACATATGATTGCTGCAACCTAAATCAAGAAATCATGTATCTTCTTTATTAGCTTCCTCTACACCCGATAAGGCCACCAATAACATTTCTTCCTGAGTTTCTGCATAGTTTGCTTCTTTACTTGAACATTCCCATTAAAAATGTCCTAGCTTGTGACATTTGTAACATCAAAACTCTGTCTGCCTCTCCCCCTTCCTCTTCCTCTATAACTACCTCGGTCTCGGCCTCTGTTGCTAGATCATTCCCCAAAAGAGATCTTCAAGGCCTGTGCTTCTTCAGCTAAAGACTTTATATTGATGCGCTGCTCATGCACAAGTAGGCTGCTCTGTAATTCATCAATAGTTAAGATGCTTGTGTCTTTTGATTCCTCAATGGAACACACAACATAATCATACTTGGAGGTCATTGATCTCAGAATTTTTGAGACCACATCAGCATCACTCTTATTCTCACCATTTGCTTTCATTTTGTTGACTATTGTGAGAGTTCAAGCAAAAAATTCATTAACAAATTCACCAATCTTCATTTCAAGAATTTCATACTCCTTTCGTAGAGCTTGCAAGTGTGCGTTTTTCACTCTTGTTGCCCCTTGAAATTTTTGTTTCATTGAATCCCATATGCTCTTGGATGTATCCTTATTGAGGATTGTCTCAAGGATTGAACGATCTAATGCTTGAAATAAATAGTTCTTTGCCTTCAAATCTTTCAACTTCTGATCCTCAATATGTTTCTTCTGTGCCTCTGTTGATGCACCACCTTCTGCTGCTGCAGGTACCCCATTCTCCACTACAATCCAATATTCTTTTGATCGCATAAAATATTCCATGAGCATTGCCCAATGGTCATAGTGTCCATCAAATTTGGGAACAGCTGGTTGCATGTTACACCCACACTAGAGACCCTAGGAGTCATGCATTTTTTGTATGCCTATGTGTAGATGCATGATAGGATTTAATGATGATTGGTATGTGATGATGGTTTTGCGCTTATGTGTGAATGTGAATTGCCTTGGCTTGGAATGCATGTTGGATGATGATTGTGTGTTGTAATGTATGCGTATGAATGTTTAATGAGGATAGGTGTATTTGCTTTATGTGATTGGTTTATGCGTTATATTAGGAATAGCCCTTATAATGATATAGGGACAGATACGTGAGTTATTGGTCGGGGGTGCGGGGGCGGAGCCCCCGCGGTACGGTAAAGGGGTGTTTTAGAAGTGTGTTTAGGCTTGGTTAAGTGTTGGGATAGGTTTCGGGCGAGTTAGGCATGCCAATAGGCATGTTGTGCATTTTTGGGAAGTGGTACGGGCGTACGGGATAGCCGTACGGTCGTACGAGACAGGAGAGAGGGCGTACGGGCGTACCAATAGGTGGTACGGCCGAACGCCAACTCGCAAGAAATCAGTTTGCTCGCAGGAAAATTTAGGTTTGTCAGATGAACAGTACCCGTACGGGCGTACCAATAGGTGGTACAGTCGTACGACAACTCGCAGGTTTTTGGTTAGTCAGGCTTTTGGAGTCGGTACGGGCGTACCAATGTCCGTACGGCCGTACGCAACGCTTATATTGACTTTTAAGGCTAAAAACAGACGGATTTTCTTAAGTTTCAATCCTTTTCTCTTCAGCTTATATCCCCTAAACCCTATCAAATCACCTTCTTAGTGATTCTAAACATTCCTAGCGTCCGAGAACGCGAGATAGAAGTTGATTACGAATAGAGGCAGGATCACAGGCTTGAACTAGAGGTTACTTGCGTTTGAGGTTAGTGCTAGTTTTATGTGTTAAGCCACTTACGGCTTGTTTCTAATTGCCATAAGACGTAAACTACGTCTAGGCATAGGATTTTGATATGAATGCTATCTTTTTGCTATGATATGTGATGAATATTGATTGTGATGCTTGGAACATTATGATTTCCTTGCCGAATGCTATGTTTAATGCCTCGTTTGTTTAGTTCGAGGGGTAAATGAATGAATGATATGAACATTTGCATTATGATGATGGATGAATGGAGAAAGAGAGGAAAGAAAATGAGAAATGAGGGCAGAGCTCAGCTCTGGGCACACTGGATCAATAATGAATGGGATTCCTACGGGGATCATTATATATATATATATATTCTCCTGAGATGGGAGATGGATAAAGAGTGCAGGGCACTCGGATAAATGGCCGCCTATGGGCGATGAGTACCGGTACCTATCGGGATCCAGTGTGTGCGAAAGGAATGTGCACATTTACAGGAAGACAAGAGTGAATGAGGGTGAATGACAGGAACAGTGGCATTTGCATTGCATACAATGTTTATGATGATTGGCTATATGTTTATGATTGTTTATATGTGTTTCTAGCACCACTGAGTTTTATCTCAACGTTTGTCATTTGATGAACGTAGGTTCAGAGCCCACAGGGGAGCCATCAGGGAAGGATTAGAGGTCGTCAGCAAAAACGGATCGATCTCAACTCGGTACGGGACTCCTGAGGCATACTCCGGCTTCTTTTTGGTCGTGTAGCAGTAGTTATGTTTGTATTGTACAGACATGTACTTATTGTATAGCTTTTGGTGGTTTTGTATATGCACTCACTGGTTGTATAACGGTTTTTATTTATATGAAATACAGCTAGCCCATTTATATATGTTGCATGAGTGTATGAATGGATCCCGGGTATAGGATGTATGTGCATCACGTTGTTTCCGCCGCACAACCACCATTAGGCTTAGAGTGGGTTCGCATACGATGTATTCCTGATATATCCCTGGCGGTGTAGGCACTGGCCTTCTTCTGGGGGCTGTTGTCTGTGTCGCGGGAGCATGTCCTCCTGGGTATGGGCCGGGTGTGACATTGCACATATGAAGATTCTGCTATCTTCAATCACTTACATAGAGAGCTGCTGCTTTCTAATTCAATCAGGTCCCGTGAGGGAGCTCTGATACCAATTGTTATATTAAGGATAGTCTTTAAGAAGAACAAAAAAGAAACTTAACTGCATTTTCATGAAAGAAGAAGATCAGCTTTATATAGCTGTACATCATAACTGAAAAGAGAAAGAAAAGGAGTCCATGACTCAACAACTTTGCATAAAACAAACAAGCATCCCTAAATAACCGGGATTTATTAACCAAACAACCTAGAAAATAGACCATCAAATCCTAACAATTACATTCATAAAATATATATCAATTATTATAACTATATCAAATTATAATTATGTGAGTTAAATATATTATAAGATTACAATATGTAGATTTTTTATAATAATTAATTTTATGAGAATTGATAGTGTACGTGATCATATAAATTAATCATTGATATTGATTATTTCATATTGAAATTAAATAAAATTTCTAAAAAATAATAAATCATTTTTTAACATTAATATCTTTTACATATTGATGAAATATGATTTAAATCTTATAAACATATTTAAAGAATTTAGTAATTAGTATTTTTTTTTTAGTTTATCAAATTGTATTTCTGTTTTGTTCATCATCATTCACATAATTTTCAACATTAGAATAACTATATGTTGGAAAATATTAAAGTAGTAAATAATAATATTTTAAATATAAATAAAGCGTTCAAAGTCCACAGAAAAATGATAGATGGGATGAATCCTTTTCGGGGACCCACACGCCCGACCATCCTTCTCATCTTGCAACTTAATTAATCCCCTTGACACGTTTTGCATAAACTCCATTTATATTGGTGCATATAATAAAAATAAATAATCAATAAATAATAATTATTTTTATTTTTATTTTTATTTTATTTTATTTTATTTTATTTTATTTGAGAGAGATGAGATGGTGGATGTGATAGAAAGATTGAAGCAATTGAGATATTAGATAATGACTGATTTTAAAGCCATGAAAGAAGCTTAATCCATACATAATATATGGATATGTTATACTCAAAACGACACCGAATGGATACAACATCAGCAACATAAAACAAAATAATCCTACATTATTAAATCCATTAACGGATAATCAATCAAATCTCGACGTCAAAAAAAAAAACCCAACAAATTTTAATAACTATTTATTATTAAATTCATCTAATTCAATAATATAAATAAAAAATTAATATCCTTTAATCTTAATCATTACAAGTAGACATGAATATTACACGATTTGGTTATCGAATCGAATCGAAATGATTTTTTTATTAATATAAAAAATTAAATTGAATCAAAAAAATTTTTCATTAAAAATTTGTAAATTGAATTAAATTAAAATTTAGTTTGATCTTATTTTTGATTATTTTGATTTTAAAATAAAAAATTTTAATTTTTTTTATACTGAACTGAATATTTTTAAAATTGAAAATAAATTAATTCAATTTTTCAATTAAATCAATCAAATAGTTATAATATGATGATAAATCAAAAGTAATGTTTACTTGATTATATATAGCTCTTCCTTTTTAATGAATAATACAAAAGATATTTAAATTAATTAATTAATTAAATAGATTCAATTATTTTAATCACGTGTGAATCTATCAATTAAAAAGTTAAAACACTTGCAAAGTTTTTTATAAATTCATGAATTTTTTTTAAAAAAAATTATATTTAATTTAATGAAAGCTAAAAGATTAATAATGGAACTTATGATAATTAATCAACATAGTTAATAATTTATAATTAATAAAATAGTCATATTAAATGATAAAAAAATTATAAATGAAAAATATTAATGTTTAAATCGAATTATTTGAAATTCAAAAATAAGGAAAATTATTATATATATTAATAATAAATAAATTAACATATTATAGAATTATACATCTGTTGTTATTATGATGGTGGATATATGGATTAATGCATGAGGCAAACACTTTTGCTGAGTATTGTGTTGTCCATTCACTGCTACTATGCCCTCTTTCTCATCTCAATTTTTTTTTAAAAAAAATCATTTTTTATTTAAAAAATTATCATCTTTTTTTATTAAAATTTGGAAACTGATAATATTTCACAATTCAAATAAATAATATGTCAAAAATAACTTCAAAATATATTTTATAATAACAGAGGTGTTGGTTAATTCTTAAGTTAATTTATTTTTTTTAGCATTTATTCTAATTAAATTGAGTTTGCAATACAATTAATATTAAATTAATTTGTTCAGTCATTTTAAAAAGCATTTAAAATAATCAATTAAAAAATGTTACTTTATATATTAAATTATTTATATTTCAATTTTTTTATAAAAAAATTTCATATCATGAAAAAATACTATTAACTAAAATTTAAACTCAAATTAAATTTATTTCTATACTTTCACAACATAAATTAAAACAAAATAAATCTAATAAATTTGCATAAATTGTAAGGTTTATTCATAAAGGCTAAAGAATAAAATGATATTATAACAAAGAACAAGGTTTTATAAGGTGATGGTGATAAATCAAATGGAGCTGATTCAGTGAATTCATATGTTTAAGTGATTGGATGAGAAGTAAGTTGAGGCAAATAATTAACATAGAAAATGAAAGGCAATGAAAAGAATGCTAACATGCACAAATATATCCCTTTCATATTATTGGAGCACTACTTTCCTTTCTTTTCTTTTTTGTCTATTTCCTCTAAGGCAATCATGAAACCTTCAACACCCACTTTTGCACTTCACTTCAAAGTCTCCTTTATTTTTATTTATTTCATTATATATATATATATAAGTAGAAAGTTTCATGTAAATTATAAATTTATAAACTTATCAAATCCATGCACATAATATTATATATAAATTTTTTTTAAAAATTATTGTTGCTATTATTATTATTATAAATTCATTATTGTTATTTTAATTTTTTAACAATTAAATGATAAATTTTATAAATCTATCAAATATTTGAATTTTTTTTATTTAATTCCATTAAATCAAATGAATATGTAAGAAAATCATGTAATATAGGGATTGTTTGGCTTCACTTTAAATAATTAGTTGTAATTATAAATAAATGTTTATATCTTTAAAATGTATATTTCTTTTTAAATATTATATTTCCATATTTTTATTAATTATTTTTATAAATTTAATAAAATCTTTCATAAAATGAAATTAATTTATATTCATAATTTAATTGAAACAAATTTTAATAGAAAATTAAATGTAAGTTACTTTCTATTAAATTTATTAGCTATTTAAAAAAAATTTAATCATATTTATATAATTGTGTTGATCTTGATTTTTTCACTCATGCATGTGTATTTTTGGATTCTATTTGATATGACTTAGTGCAATTCTCCGTCTTTGAATCTAAGTTGCATATATACTATTTGTAATGTCATATACCATTTGATCATATGACACATCTAGTTTTAGTTTCATGTGCATATGCTTTGAACTTGTTATTTTCTCAATACAGCTTAATACGAGTTCCCATTATCGAAATCAAATTGCACACATATGTTTCATAGTCTTATAAATCGTTCGGATATATGACACATTTAGTTTACAGCTCATGTAAGCCAACGCATGAAGTGATTTTTCAACTTCATATGTAACATGAAGTTGATTTTTCAACTTCATGCATTGTATATAGCACCTCATTCGACGCCTAAAGTTCAAAATCTCACTTTTTCCATCATTGCTAATTCACTTCAGCTTCTTACCCCTAAGGTCTTTTATATACTCTTTAGGTATTAGCATTTAGAGGTTTCAAACCAATTTATGAGGCAAAACTCTATCAAAATTAAGTCATAATTAACCTTACTTAATTAAGCTTTTAATTAGATAATTAGAGACTAATTAACCACACTTAAACCCTAATCACATTTGAAAATCAAGGATTAAGTTTCACTAAGCATTGGTGAGTTGATATTTCCTTCTATATTCTCCTTTTTCTTTTGGTTTTTATTGATTTTGTTGATTTTTGCTTGAGTTTTGTTTGTTCTCGAATGCTATAGTAACATTTAAAGCTTGCTACTACTCTAAATGATCTGTGACAGTTTAATAATCGGCTTACATTCATGATTTTGATTGAAAATGTGATTTTTCCTTCACATTCATGATTTTGATTGAAAATGTGATTTTTCCTTCTGCTGGATAACTTCATGCAACACATATAATACTTTATGCATCGTATATAGTTGCATTTTCATACTATATATGTTGCATGAATATCTACGTGTGACACATATATAATGTTATGAGTTGACAGAAATCTAATTTTTCAATCATTTTTGCTTCGATTTTTGATTTACTTGAAATTTTGAATAGCATTCGTGATCTCACAATGATCCTAATGATCTAGATTCATCATAAATCATTTCAATTTCATTAATTTCAGCTTCAAAATTGATTAATCAAATTAAATGTTATTTTTGGTTTGATTTAGTTTTAATTGATATGATTAAAGTCAAATTGGATGTTGTTTTATGCTCTAATTGATGCTTAAGAATGTTAAAGTCATTCAATTTTGATTTTCATGATCAACTTGATTAGTTTTACTATTAAATTAATTTAATTTTGCTTAATGTTTCAATTAAATGTCATTTTAATTGTAATTTTGAGTTTATTGA
This sequence comes from Dalechampia spathulata, assembly GCA_948192965.1. Taxonomy (NCBI): domain Eukaryota; kingdom Viridiplantae; phylum Streptophyta; class Magnoliopsida; order Malpighiales; family Euphorbiaceae; genus Dalechampia; species Dalechampia spathulata. The sequence continues at coordinate 56,933 of CANYBF010555441.1, read as the reverse complement.
TGTCAGTAGCCTTAATTAGATGTTGACTTATTTCTAAGTGATGTCACATGTGATCTTGAAAATTTTCAATTATGATTATGATCGATTTTGCTTAAAATTGGTTATTTTTTATGTTTCTCACGATCCAACTTATGTTTATTCTTGTTTTTCTTCATGAATATTGTCAACACATTCTAGGAATTTGATCTTTGATTCATGTTTTCATATATATTAAATTGATTAACTGTACCGTGACATTCATATATCTTATCAAATCCATGCATATAGTATTATATATAAATTTTTTTCAATTTTTTAACAATCAAATGATAAAATTTTATAAATACATAGGAATGTTTGGATTCCATCATTTCAATTCCATTAAATCAAATGAACTCACAAAGAAAATCATGTAATATGGGGATTGTTTGGCTTCACTTTAATTAATTTATATTCATAATTTAATTGAAATAAATTTTAATAGAAAATTAAATGTAAGTTACTTTCTATTAAATTTATCGGCTATTTAAAATTTTTTAATCATACATAGATATAACTGTTTAAATTATTTTTTATGCATTTAAGCTAAAAATTAAAATTTAAACATGAGATATTTATAATTTAATTTTTATTGATAAAGTCAAATATCTCGTAAGTTAATATGAATTTATAAACATTAACAACATCAACCAAGAAAATATTCATCTAAAAAACTTATAAATAACTAATAGATAAAAGAGGTGTTTCAATAAAAATAAACTTATAAATATATTTATTGCTAAAATAATTTAAAGGGGTGTTAAGTTATTTTATCTTGAGCTTATAGACTATTTAAACGAGAATAATATGATAAAATATTTGATTAAATAACCTATTATAAACATTAAAAATATATATATAATCTCCCCATTTTTATGATTTTTAACTTATAAGTTAATAAAACATGAAAAAAATAAACAAATATAGCTTATTATATAATTTATAAAAAAAATTATGAGCTTGTAATTAAAATTAGAAAAACATTATACAATAATTAATAATTATAATCACGGTTGTCAATATTAGGAATGGTAATTCACATCTTCTTTTTATTTAAAATTTTCTTTATCTATGCATAAAAGAATTATTATTAATTTAAATATAATATGAATAATCAATTATATTAAAAATTTCAATTCAAATAAAATATGATTATTATACATGTAACATCTGATAACATAATTAAATATAATTGATAAAATAAATAATATAATCTTTCGGAATAGAATATAAAAAAATAAATAATAGATTAATAGAAATAAATAATTTGTTATAAAGGTAACGAATTATTCTTCTTCCAATGTGTTTAGATTCAATCGAAAATCAATCAAATTAAATTAATTAATTTTAAAATTTAAAAGGTTTCATTCGAGAATCATAATAAGATAAAAACTGAAAAGTTAATAGCATAAAATCGATTTAATAATTATGAAATGGATAATTATTTAATTCTATGGGATTTTATTAAGCAAAAAAATAAGAACCGTACCCGTGGCATGTTCCACGGTCAAAAATTCATTTTCAAGGGAATATATTTTTGGAGCGTATATGATTATTTATTTTATTATTTATGATTTTATAATTTAGTATTAGTACCTCATGATTTTATTTATTTATTCTGACACATTTACTACACTAAGACAAAATTTCCTTTTATTAATATTCACGAAAATTTTATATAATTTAATAATAATAATAATTATTATTATTATAGTATCACGAGATACGACGTAGTTTTCCAACTTCTGCCGCTTAAACGTGCAAAAATGATGATTTTTTTAACTTCCTTTACACATTTATTAACGAGCAGGGAGACAGCGACCATCAATTAAATTGAATATCCAATAAAAATTTTATTATTATTTTTTAAAAATTAAATCTTTTAAAATTGTATTAAAAATAAAAATATTCATATCATATTATCTTGAATTTCAATCTAATTTAATTTTGATATTTCGGTATAAAATAATTTAATCCAATTCAAATTGGTATAATTTATAGATTATAAATTTTTTTAAAAAATAAATTTTAAATTAGAATTTAAGTATTGTAAGAATAATATGAAAATCAAAAAATTAATAAAAATTAAACTAAGTGATTAAAAAGTTTCACGAGATAAACTATTATTACAGTAAATATCAAATACATAATTAAATATGTTTTACTTTTTATCAAGATTATTATTAGACTGAAAAAATAAAAAAATTCATAATTAATAACATAAAAAATTGTCCAAACTTACGATTTCCAATAATATAAAAAAAAACCCTAATATTAATTCCAATTATTTTTCCTAAATAATTTAATCTAATTCAATAAAACTCAAGAACCATGCTTTAATTTTATTATTATTATTATTATCATTATTATTATTATTATTATTATTATTATTATTATTATTATTTAGTTGGAAGGCAAGGAACATGCCTAAAGCATAACTACTACTTTTTTATTTTGTTTTTTGTATTTATTCTCATTTTTATTTTTTATTATTTATTATTTTTTCTCATTTTTTCTTTCGAATCGAATGTTTGAAGAAAACAATGATGTAGTTCATTGCATTTTACTCAAACCAAATAAATTCAAATAAGAAATAATTATAAAAATGATAAATTTTATTTTATATTTTATTATAAATATTAGATAATTTTTTAAACTTATACAAAAATAATAATTTTTGAAAAATATCGTAATGATAAATTTATAATAAATTTACAGTGAAATTTTTTGCAAACCATATTAAATCTGACAAATATTATTTTTATGAATATTTTTAAAAACTCATTAATTTAATTATTTTTTTAAAAAAATTGATATTTTTATAATTCTTTCTTCATTTTTTTTTATTTTTCAAAATTTTTCATTTAAATAATATTTAATACGAAAACAATTGTATACTTTTGAAAGTTACAAAATAATAGCAATTTCTTTTAATATTTATTTTTTTATTTGGATTTATTTGCGGTGAAATCTTAATAAATATTAACATTTTCCCTCGTTTTTTTGAAGTTATTTAATTAATTATTCCAATTATATTATATTATATTATATTATAAAGCATAGATTCTTCACATCCTTAATGAATTAATTATTAATTAATAGGGCTTAATTCTTATATTATATAATTAGCATTAGAGAGATGCTTTAATGTGGGCAGAGAATATAATACTATTAGCATATATTATAATGCGTAACCTTAACTTCTCCTAACAATATATATTTCTACTATATTTAATTATATTTAATCGATTTAATTATTCTATTGAAAATCATAAAAATATATCAGTTATTTTTATTGATTTAACTTTTTAAGTTTAAATCTCTAAAAATATAATAGTATAAAAAATTAATATCATTTATTATGATGATGATTTAATGATGGAAGTTGGATATAAAATTCATAAATAAATACATAATTATTTTTAATTATTAAGTATGAAACTAATATCCAAAAAGGAAAATTGAAAATTTCCTTTAAAAACGTAAAAAGGAAAAAATTAATAAAATCAACACTAATATTTTTTTTTTAAAAAGGGCTACATTGGTTTAAATTATTTTAAAGTAAATTTTATAATATAATTACTATCTCATATGTAATTTTAATTATCAAATTATTATATAAAATAATTTTATAAAAATAATTAAATTAATAGAATCTATGCTTCGGAATTTTCGGAATTCGAGTAGTATACAAGAAATTAAGAATAAGAAAATGGGTCGAGAATAAGAATAAAAGCACGTGTGTGATTAAAGACCACCCACTTGCATGGCACGTGTTTATTTTTCCCATATAAATCTTACTCTCTTAAAATAAATAATTCAATTAGTGCTTTTCTTTTCGATTTAAATAAATAGTACGACCATGATGAAGAATAATATACATGTATATATAATTTAATTCGATTATTATTATTATTATTATTATTATTATATTATTATGGGATATAAATTAATTTAGTTTCAATATTGAATTGAGTTATAAAGAATAAAATGTTATATGATAATTTTATGAATGCATCAACATATGATTAAATAAAATAATTTCCTCTATATCTAGACCATGATATTAAGATTTTTGAAGATTTTTGAGAGATGATTTTATATCTTTCTTTGATAAATATCAAAAGTTGGAATATTTTTAAATTTTTTTAAATAATATCATAATAATATTAATATAATCAAGAAATATAATAAAAGAAAAAGAAGAAATACAAAAGATTTTATAATAATTCGATTAACAAATGCTTACATCCACTTAATTAATCAATTCATTTGAATTTTTATTAATTAATTCAATGATTACAACAACAAAATTCTTCGATCCAAAATTCAAATCTTAATATTTTTCTAAGGTTCAAAAAAAAAACACTTCCAATATATTTTTTCAAGATTCATACATAATCTTTACTTAATTCAAATTTCTTTCTATTATTATACAACATTTTAAAAAACTATAAAAAAAACTTATATACAAAGAATATATCATCATACATTATCTCAAATCAGTTTTCAAAAATACCAATTAAAAAAATTGATTAACAATATAAATATAATTTTTTAATATTAAAATCAAGATTAAAATCTTCAAAATTTAGTTTAATTTTTTAATATTTAAATCAATGATCTTAAAATTTAATAATTCTGACCCTTTTTTATTATAAATAATATATTTTTTTGTATTATTTTTTTGATATAATCATCAAAGTTCTTGTAATAACTCTATATCTTCATAATTTCAATAAAATATACTCTGAAAAAAATTGATTCAAATATAAATAAAAATAAAAATCAAATTTTAGACATTGAAACAAAGTGGTTCAAAATCTAATTCTAATGAACCCGAAATATAAATAAAAATAAAAATCAAATTTTAGACGTTGAAACAAAGTGGTTCAACGTCTAATTCTAATGAACCCGCACGGGTGTAGCCTGGTACTCGGATGGGTGTTGGTACTAGAAGATCTATGGTTCGAGTCTTGGTAATCGCTATATGGGAGTTATACCCTTTGGATGGACTCCTTGTGGACACCAAGACCACCGCTGGTTACCGTGATTTACCTCATTAACAATCCTGTCGGGTCGGGGTGTGTGGGGCTCTTCGGATGAGGGAAATCAGCTTTTGGTACCAGAATTCTATTTCTAATGCCTAGGGCATAGTTGAAATTATTTTAGAAAATAAAAATGGAATTATTTATGATATTAAATGAAAACAATAAAATGAAAGAATCCGAGTTATATATAAACCCTGTAATTATAAATATTGTTGTTCATTGCATTTCTCTGGTTTTTTTTTTTTTTAATTTTCTTGTTCAATCTTTATTCATCTTCTGTTGATCACTTCAATTACTACCCATTAATGGAGCTTGAAGCTTCCTGGTTCCTGCATGCTCTTCATTCGATACTTTTCCTTCTTTTACTAGCAATCATCATTTTCCTTGTGTTTTCTCTCTTAATCTACTCGTTAAGATCAAAACTTTGGTGTAACTGTGAAATATGCGAAGCTTATCTGACTTTGAGTTGGACCAAACAATACAGTAATCTCTGCGATTGGTATACTGATCTTCTGAAGAAATCTCCATCAAAAACTATCCATATTCATGTTCTTGGAAATACCATCACAGCCAATCCTGAAAACGTTGAATATATGCTTAAAACAAGATTTGAAAATTACCCAAAAGGGAAACCATTCTCTACAATCTTGGGTGATTTTCTTGGTCGAGGAATATTCAATGTTGATGGTGATTTATGGAAGTTTCAGAGAAAAATGGCAAGTCTTGAACTTGATAGATTCTCTATAAGAGCTTACGCTTTCGAAATTGTTCGATATGAGATTGAGGATCGTCTTGTTCCACTTCTATCTTCAGTTTCAGAGAAATGTTCAAGTGATCAACAAGTTCTTGATTTCCAGGACGTTTTCCGTCGATTTTCTTTCGATAGTATCTGCAGATTTTCTTTCGGGTTAGACCCGAGATGCTTGGAAATTACTCTTCCAATTTCTGATTTTGCTCTTGCTTTCGATTTGGCATCAAAATTGTCAGCAGAAAGAGCCATGACAGTTTCTCCCCTTGTTTGGAAGATCAAAAGATTGCTAAATTTAGGCACGGAGAAGAAGATGAAAGAAGCCATGAAAGTGATCAACATTTTAGCTCAAGAAGTTATAAGGCAAAGAAGAAGCATGGGATTTCTATCAAACAAAGATCTTTTATCTCGTTTTATGCATACTGTTAATGATGATACTTACTTACGAGACATTGTTATAAGCTTCTTGTTGGCCGGCCGTGACACGGTGGCTTCAGGCTTGACCAGTTTTTTCCGGCTACTTGCCAACCACCCACAAGTAAGATGGGAGATTTTATCAGAAGCAGATAAAGTTCTTGGTCCAAATCAAGACCTCACATCATATGAACAGATGAAAGATCTTCATTACTTACAAGCAACGGTTTACGAGAGCATGAGGCTGTATCCTCCAATCCAATTCGATTCAAAGTTCTGTCAAGAAAATGATACATTACCAGATGGAAACTTCATCAAGAAAGGAACTAGGGTTACGTATCATCCGTATGCAATGGGGAGGATGGAAGAATTATGGGGCGAAGATTGCATGGAATTCAAGCCAGAAAGGTGGCTGAAAAATGGCATTTTCTGCCATGAAAACCCTTTCAAGTATCCGGTTTTTCAAGCAGGATTAAGAGTTTGTTTAGGTAAAGAAATGGCTTTACTAGAGCTTAAATGTGTTGCCATTTCATTGCTTAGAAGGTTCAACTTTGAACCCTTCACTTCTTCTCTGACACCAATCTTCTCTCCTGGCTTGACGGCTACTTTCTCCGGCGGCCTTCCGCTTGTCGTCCGATCAAGAATGGTGTAAACTAATCATAACTATATACCCATTATTCTGTTTCCTAGGAATATGAATTTTAATGGAGCAATTCTAGTGATGAACTACAGTGCATCACTAATTTCTTCAATGACAAAAATAGAATATTTAATTGTAAATCTTTTCCCATTAAAAAGGATTTTATTGTAGCAATATATTTCAAAATAAGATTCTTTTTTATAATGATTTTATAATAGTTCCACGTATTTTATTTATTATCATTAATATAATCTTATTATTATTATTATTATCCTTATATTCAATGGAATGGAATAGTATAAGAAGAGAAATGATTGGAAAATGTATAATAAATACAACATAGAGCAACTATGAAAAGTGGAAATGATATATGTAAGACACCAATTTTGGTAGGCAAGATTGATGAAGAAGAAATAATGTGATTAAATGGCCCACATCAACATAACAGGAATGCTTGGTTGCTGTTTTGGACAAAATTGGTCAAAAAAATCTTTCAACTGTTTGGATCCAAAGTCAACCGTCTTGTGCTTCCCTTTCGTTCTTCCACTTTATGCACAATAACAATTTCATTGAATTCACTTTCACCTCGGTTAAAATTCATATTATACTAAATTTGATATTTAATATTGATTTATTGTTTGAAATATTTGATTTGTAATCCATGTTGGATTAAGATGAATTGATGGGTGATTATATAGATAAAAAGAATTGAAAATAAAATTAATTTTGATTTAGTTTATGCGACAACACAATCTCGACAAAAGCAGGAATTATGTTCTTAATTAGGATAACATAAGCATCCTAATTAAAGAACAGACGTACATTATTACTTCATCGGAGGCAACTACACAACTAAAAGACCAGAATTTGTGGAATAAACTTTGAGGAGGAAACTACTTATTAAGAAGAGAACATCTTAAAATTTGGAGGCAAAGGAAATACCTTCCTTAGCCACCACATCTACACCGTCAACAGATGGCTGGAGTCTGGCAACTTTAGCAATAGCCTTGTTTTCATCAGGGCTTCCACCTTCCAGGAAAACTCCCAAGACCTTTCCATCTTTGATCCAGTAAGTTCCGAATTTTGGCTTTGATGATTTTGGATCATTGTCGCCGAAGAGTACGGTTTCACCAACATTGTCACCATAGAAGTGCCAGGATAGATCAAAGGCGCGGGAATAGAAGTATGGAAGGTAATCATATTCATCAATTGTTTTCCCTTCTTCGCTTGCTTTAATCGCCTGAAAACAAAGTAAGAAAAGGTGGGGAATCAGTCAGCTGGCCGGAAAAACATATGGCTGAGAAAGGAAACCAAGAGTATTCGGCAAAGATACCTTCACGGCCTGTTCTGCTGATTTGCGGGAATGGTCGACATGTTCAACTCTTCTGATCTCATTGTACATTTTCATGGGGAAAGTAGCAACATCACCAACAGCATACACATCCGGGACACTTGTTCTGAAAAACCCATCAGTCTGCATTTGTGCAGTTTTTGATACATTAGTTACAGGTGAGTTTAATGACTGGTTCGGTTCTAATAGACTGTATAAGAATCCAACCTTTATTCCTCCTTTCTCCTCTGCAACCTGCCCTTTAAATAGGCTAGTAAGGGGCCTTGCACCGACGCCAACAACGACAATGTCAGCTTCCAACACCCTACCGTCCTTAAGTTTCACTTCTTTTACCTAAAAGAAGCACCATAGAAAACACCATTAACCTTCTTGCCATCCCCTCGATAAATTATTTCCTAGATAATCAGCTTACTAAATACTTACCTCTCCATTTGAATCAGCAGTAAAACCAACGGCAACTGTTCCCTTGATAATCTTGATTCCCTTATTAGCATAGTAACCCTCGTAGAAAGCAGCAATGTCAGCAGTAAAAAGGCGAGGCACTGCAAGACAATAAATAGATTAGCCAACCAAGAATAATGTTAATCAAAAGAACGCTGTTTTGAGAGGTAAAGAACTAGGACTTACTGCACCATGGTTCAGGATAAACCATGCTGACATCAATATTGTTAATATTCAAAGCAGCACTTAGTTCAAGACCAATGTATCCTCCTCCAACAATCACAGCTTTCCCGTTCTTCTTTGCGCTAATAGCTTCTACAAGCTTATCAGCGTCTTCAAGTTCTCTCAAGTAGAAGATATTTTTTGCATCAGCTCCTTGGACACCAAAATCTGACAATCTTATAACCTACACCAAAAAAGAATAATAAAGTGAACCAATGTCCATGGCAAGCAAGAAGGTGAAAAGGTTCATTTGAAAAAAATATTAGATATAGAACTTACGGTCGAACCGGTTGCAATGATCAAAATCTGATAATTGAATGTTTCCCCAGCTCCACTCGTGAGAGTCTTGGCAACAAGATCTGCTTTGACTATTTCCGTACTAAGAATCAACTCGATCCCTGCAAGAGAGGGTAATGTTACCTTTTACTTGTGGAATATTCATAAGAAGCGGCGAAATTAAGAGTCCTATAAAGTTGCACTAATTATTTCAGTCCCACTTTTGTCTGGGGTCACAAATTTTCTCATGTACATAGAGGAATTAGATAGTATCACCTTTCTCTTTGTACCATTCAGGAAGCAGTCTCTCCCCTCCACTTCCAACACAAACATGGAATCCTGGAAGTCTAGCAGTTCCTGAAAGAAAACTCCCACAGTTAAGAGTCTATCTGTGGCCGAAAATGGGAAAAGAATCCAGTTATCAGTTTCAGAAAGTCTTATTTTAGCTTCTTAAGTAAACAAGTACAATCAATCCCTTGATTCAACTCATTCCACGGGTTTGAAAATTCAAATACAGGGGATATGAATAAAAACGGTTTACCTTGAGGGAAAAGATATGCCTTGCTAAGTGCAGGACGCTCATAGGGAGCCACCTATAGGAATAACGAAAGTCAAAGATTCAGTAAACACGAGATTTGACACGTAATATAGCAGAAACAGCATATGTCCATCTTATAATACCATTTCATTGTATAAAAACCGTGCTTACCGCTGTAGAGATTCGGTGGTTAAAAAATAAATAAATTTGTTCCATAATATCAGAGGTACAATTTTTGAAAGAATATTTCAGATTAATAATTATTGATTAAGATAAAATAATAAACCACTGAACCATACTGGAACTAAGGTCAAATTTACAAAAACTAGGAGGACGCACTATCACTCCAAAAGCTCACTAACACTCAAATCTCATTCCTGAAGCAAAACCCCATGAGAAGAAAGACAAACAAACCAATGCCAAATAAAAGCAGTGACCCAACAAGTATCCAATCGAGCAGAGTAATAATCATACCGCCTCTTTGGAGATGATTGCCAATTCGCCAGGCTTAATGCCTTGCTTGCCAAACTCTCTAGCTGCATACCCCTGTATTGTCAGGAATGGTAAAGAAATATGGAAAGTTTAGTATAAGAAAGATATAACTGCCAATTTATTAATTAACAATAGAAAATCTCCAAAACGTTGTTTATGTATTATCAGCACAACCGCATTGCAATCTGAAAGAGTAAAACACTCATACACATAAAAGTTCGTCACTAATTTAATCACATTTCGACCTTGTTTAAAATCAAATTAGTCTGAATAATTAAAAATCTAGAATCATTAACACTTGGTTAACTATACAACATGGTAGATTATAACACTTGAATAAGAACAGAACGGATCAAACTTCAGCTTATTCACATCAAAATCAACCATAAAACAGAGTGGAACAAAATAGCCGATGAAAACAATAGATTTTTCCAGATCCAGAAAAGGTGATACAATATATATATATATATATGAAAAGAAGTAAGTGTTGAAACTACATATCCATCGACCAAAACTCAAAATATCAACAAGAAACTAAATCACATCAATCGGTATAAGAAGAAATCAAATAAAACCGAACAGATGAGAGAAAAAGATCGGCGAAAGTAAAAGCTTACGGCGGCTACTCCACCACCGACGATCACGTACTTGAAGCTCTTCTCCGCCATTTGATTAGAATTAGAACAAATATTTTTTTTTCCGCTGGGTTTTGTCTTTTTTTCTTTTTTTAGGATTATAATATTGTTAATATTACAAGGGGAAATGATATTGATATTGTTGAAGCATCAGAATTGGTCAGATATATAGAGGCGCCACTGTCCGGCGTTTTTCTGACCTTCTAACGATCTTCATCGAGAAAGCTAATTTTTATCCACGTGTCTCATTATGAACCGTCCATCGTTTGCTGACCATATTATAAGCTGATGGGTCAATAAATGATTGCAATTAACTGAATGACTCTTTTTATTTTATTTATCAACAAATTTGCTCATATTTTCACTAATTTAGAAATATACGTTTAATTTTTTCTTATAATATATATATATATTAAAATTTTTTAATTTATAAAATTAAGCAATTTTTGATATTTATAAATTTTAATTTTTGTATTTTTATATTTTATTATCATGATCGAAACATAAATATTTTAATGATTAATGAAATTAATGAATTAATATAATTATTGGATTTGAGTAATTTATTATGTGAAGAAATTTTTGAGTGATCTAAATCTTATGAATTCACTAATATATATCAATTTTTATTAAATATCAAGTATTTATTAATTATTATTTATATTAATAAGTAATAATAAATACATATAATCAATATAAGACTAATTAATATTTGATATTTAATAAAAATTAATATATATAATTATATTATTAATAAATTTATAATTCTAAATGATAAATTTAAATCATATAAGAATTTTTATTGTTATGTAATAATTATTATATCATTAATGAAAAAGGTATCCATTTTACTAATTTTGTGTTCACATCTGTTGGCCAAGTCTTGAAGCAATAAATGCAAATATCATTATCTTTCAAACTTTATCAAGAATGATTCCTTTCACATTGATTATAATTTCGTATAATATAAATTAAATTTCATAATTTTTTTAATTTTAGTAAAAAATAATTTTTAATTTATACTTATCGATTTAATTTAATTATGAGTAAGGTAAATATATATTATATTAAATAATATAATATAGTTGAACATGTTTATCGATTAGAAGACTTCCTCTTTCTTTTCTTTTTTAGCTTTTTTTTTTTTGTGGGTCATTTTTAATAGTTGTCTAATATTTTTTTTATTTAAAAATGTTATCCTGGTTGAATTTTCTGGATCTTAAGGACCACGATGTCGCAGTGGCTAACGTAATAGATGATCAAAACCAGCACTCACACTGCCACATGTCAATTTACCATTGAACAAATAGGCCTCGGCATGGGACTCTACCCTGGGCGCCCACACCTCCTACACTTTTTCCAGTTGTTTGTCACTTTTTGCCCTTTTTGCCCTTTGAACCAATTCTCTGACGTGGAGTATCAGAGCCTCAAATTCTCAATCAATACGAAGAATTAAAAAGGACATTAGCGACACCGATTGGTACTGTCAACTTCACCACTTGCAATAGCACATGAGCTTCAGCTATGAAAGGGGTATTACATGAGATCATACCTGACAAACCATCAATAACATCACCTAAGGAGTTTCGACAAACAAACGTTACAGCTGCTCTCCTCCTCCTCCTCCTACAATCATAAGCAACATCACAGTTGAACTTCCACCACCCCCGATGTGCACAGTCCAACTCACCACCTGAGAGCCGACGATCGTGTTATCATTATGCACCAAAGAATCCCCTTCCGACAATAACCTCCACATTAAAATATCTTTACAAGCTTTGACAATCGTCTGTTCAGATGAAGGAACAATACCATTAAAAATTGCATTATTACGAGATTTCATAACTTCAAATTAATTCATTAGGTTTTGAGTATTATTTGATAATAATAACATCTACAACGTAAATGAATTTATACAAATAATAACAAATATATGTAAAGATTTGTGAAGTAATTTTTATTATATGTATATCATATTATAAAAAATGATTCATAATAATTAAATACTATTATTTATATTTTATACATGAAAGTAATAATTATGAAAAAAATATAAACTAATCCATAGTTTACGTTCATAAAATAAAAATGAACAGATTTTATTTACTTAAAACCAATTATTTGTACATTTTTTTATATTAAATTAGATAATTAAAATTAATTTTAATAAATAAATTATCAAATAATAAAATTTACTTATATTTGATTTTAAATAAAATTCTTTTATTGAAATTAAATAATAAAAATTTAATGTTTATATTTGATTTTGAATAAAATTTTTATATTGAAATTAGTTGTTATAAACAAAAATTAAAACTATACTATTAAATAATAATAAAAATTAATTTTAACATATTAACTTTCATAAAATAAAAATAATTAATATTTATATTTTATTTTGAATACAATTTCTACATTAAAATTAGATAATAAAAAAATTAATATTTATAAATGATTTTGAATATAATTCTTAAATTAAAATGTTATTAATTTAATTTCAACATACCAAATTATCAGATAATAAAAATAATTAATACTTATATTTAATTTTAAATATAATTTTTAAATTTAAACTAATTATAAATATGAATAAAAGTATTAAATAAATAAATTCAAGAAAAAAAGTATAATTATATTTTTATTAAATTTCCTTCCTTTCTTCTAATATATTATTATATTATCAGCTATAAAAAATGGCAAATTTCATTCAATTAATGAAATTTCAAGAAGAATGATTAAATTTGACAATATTAACAATAAAAACATGAATTAGTCAATTATTAGGAGAAAGTATTTGTCAATTTGGTTTAGTTGAGGATTGAATTTTGATTTTTAAAATCAAATTTAATTGATGTTTTAAATTTAAAATTTATGTATTAAAGTAGATGGATTTGGTTTGGTTTAATTTTTTTATTATTTTAATTTTTAAATTAAAAATTATAAAATTATATTAAATTAAATATTTTTTAAATTAAAAGAAATCTAAATTTAACTAAATTAATCAATTTAATTTTGAAATTTCAATCAAATTATGCTAGACTTATGTGTGTTAACCTTTATTTTTTAGTTGCTCAATTGCTCTTACAATATTCTAATTTTGAAAATTATACAATAAAAATGTTGTGTTATACTAAATAAAAATATTTATGTAAATATTAAATATTGATATCATATTACGAAATCATGTAAATATGATGATCAATTAAAAATATTAAAATGTTAATTTTTTATTGAAATATTCAATTATTATTTTTAAAATTTTAGACATTATAATGTGAAATTTTTAGATGTATAAAAACATCATATATAATCACATAGAGAAGAAATAAATAATTATAAGTATGATGAATTTTACTTCATATTTTATCATAATATTAGATGATTGTTTGAGATTTTGTAAAAATAGTAATTCTATTACTTACAATAAACCTATAATAAGTTTAAAGTAAATATAAAAAAATATGAATTTTTTTATAAACTAAAAATAGATTTATATTAAATTTTTAAACAATCATTTATATAAACATTTTATTTTATAACTTTAAAAAAATTTTAATTTAAATTTTGAGAAATTGTAATTAATATCGATTTATTTTATGATATCTCTTAACAAATAATTTTAATTTGACTTTCAATTTAAATTTTTATCACAACATTATTCTTTTTAATTAATTTATATTACAAATACTTATGAATAATATATATGATATATATTTATTCACTAGTATATATTGATAAATAATATTTATAAATATATACTAGTTAATAAATATTTATCATATAATACTTTTTATGAAATACGATTGTATCTATCATATACATATATTTATCAATATATATACAACTTGATATTTACCAATATATATTATTGTATAAATAATAATATATTTCAAAAATATTGTTATTTTAAAGTGCTTTTATTACTTTCATTGAGATATTTATTTTAGTCGATAAATTAAAGAAATATATATATATATATAATTTTTATCATGTTCACAATGTTATATATTAATAAATAATAGGTCCTGTATATATATATATTTATTAAAATATTCAATATATATTATTAAATATGACATATGTTCATATGTATATATAATATTTATTTTAAAATTAAATTAAATAAATAAAACAAAATACAATAAAAGTATCATAAAAATAAAAAATATATAATCAAATTATATAATAAATAATTTAAAAAATTAATAATAAATTTAAATTAGAAAAATATAAGAAGAAAAAGGAAGAAGAATGAAGTGAAACATGAGTTTAAGAGAATAATAGTATAAAGATTAAAAACTACCAAAATGTCAACCCGTAGCTCCAGCAACTATACCCGGCCCATCTAGTAGCTCCAGCAACTATACCCGACCTATCCAGTAGCTCCAGCAACTGAATCCGGCCCATTTCCCAAAAGTCTAATTTAACAAGGGAAATGGTCTATTTTATTTTATTATGATTTCGAGATAATTAAAAAATAATGGACGATTTTAAAATATTTAGAAAACATCAATTTTCATTAAAAAATGATAATAATTATAATTAAATCTTTTTTAATTCTAGCTAAAATTTTATCAAAATCTGAAAAATTATAAACAATTTTTTAAAAGATTAATTAGTTTTTAATATTAAAAATACATGGAATCGATCTTTCAATAGAGTATCCAAAAAATAATATTTAAAAATATAATTAAAATTAGTTATTCTTAATTTTTAATAAATTTATTTTATTTATTTGTATAATTTTATTATAATTGCAATGTATGTTTTTTATTTTTTAATTCTCAAGGTTTGCTGACGTGTGAGATATTAATGAAGGGCTGGATTAAGCTTGACGACAGACCAACTGTCCCTGTCCCTTTCCTTCAATCTTTCAACGGTGTTATTATCATACCCCGAAAATGACAGTCCTTCCAAGGGGATGTCGGTATTAGATCTCGGTTTAATTTATGAATAGACATTTTCAATTTGTGAAATTAAAATGAATTATAAAATTTTTAATTTAATAATTTATATTATTAAATTAAATTATTCATTGATATAAATTTAAAGTCTTTATGACTAAGATATTTAAAAATTCAATTCAATTTATAAAAATTTCATTTATTAAATAAAAATATTTTAATCTTATATATTATTTAATAATTTATACTTTTATGTTAAATGCTTTTCTCTCTCAAAAATCAAAATAAATTATATTTCTGACTTTTCAAAATTATTAAAAAATTAATTATAAATATTTTAAATCAAATCAACTTCTTTGGAAAATTAGCATCAATATAATGACATTTTATTTAAATTAAACCAATCCCAATTAATGAATAAAATTTACATTTTTTATATATTATAAATGATATTAGCATATCATGAAAAGTTGTAATATAATTTTTTCATTTATCATAAATCATAATTTACATATTATACATTAAATAAATAATAATTCTGATTTATAAGTAAAATAAAAATAATAGAAATAATATATTTTGTTTTGTTTTGATTATCTTGTTGGCTACTCTTTTCTTTAGAGCGTATTAAATTACTTTGTCTTTTATATTAATTATTGTTTGAAATTGTTGCATATATGTTAAATATAATTAAATAACTTAATATTTACTACAAGTAATTATAATGGATTAAGTTATTTTCTTATTAATTGTGATCAAGATAGAGGATGGTAATAAAGGCATTAAAAAATTATTATAAAAATCATTTAACTCAATAAATTATTTAAAATAATTTTATATATTTTTATTTACAAAAATTATTTAACTCAAAAACAACATCGTTTGAACTTTAATAAAAGCAACGATGAATAAAATAAATAAAAAGTTAAAAATTTGAAATACGAGTGTGTGTGTGTATATATATATATATATAATAAATGACATTTATAATTAAATTTAATTTTTTTATTACGATACATTGAACTTTCGGTTCAATAAAATAAATGATAATTAAATAATAATATATGAAAAAAAATTATTTGCAATTTTGTTCTCAAATAAATGTATTAATTAAATCCGTGCTTGAAAGAAAAACGTTGTTATTATCTCAACGGTCTGATTTAAATAAATAAAAAAAATAAGAATAATTAAAAAAATATTATAATCTAAACAAATTTTAATATAAAAAACTGTATTTAAATATATATAATCAGTGATTGGATTCTTCATTAATAAATGTGTCTGAATCTCTGATAATAAAGGAAAACAATTCACTGCGCTGTTGCCACGTGTTTTCTATGCACATTGGAATCTGACTTCTATAATTCCATTGTCAGTTTTTTAATCATCAATTTTAGTTTATTTTTACTAATATTCAGTAATTTACTTATAAAAAAACATGTTTAAAAATATTAAATTTAAATATTTTATTTTCCTTTTTTATTTATAATTTTTTATTTTAATATCTTAATTTATTTTTTCATATTTTAAACACTTAAATTTATTATAATTTTTCAATTCACCTTATTAACTTTAATTTTAACATTTAAATACATCAATTTCACTTATCATATTTATTTAATTACATATATTATATACATTTTAAATAAAAATAAATTAATAAAAATAAATATTTATAAGTACATGAATAAATAAATTAAAATATTAAAATAAAATAAAATGAATAAAAAATATATATATTTAATTATAATTGATATAGATAAATAATTTTTATTTTATACTATTTAAATATTTAGAATATTTAAAAGTAAAACAAAATAAAATAAAATAATAATTTTATAAATTGGAAACTATAGGAAGGTGTGAGATTAAGCTGGGGGCTGCCTTCCTTCGTTCACGTTGCCAACACGTCACCATCATTTATATATTGCCAATCATTATCTTCTACCTTTCACATTTAATAACTTGGATCATTTATCGGTCCATAATAAATACCCCTTTAAATTATTATTTTTTTCTAATTTTTAATTCACGAATTTTCATATATATGAATTTTTAAATATTAGTTATTATATTTTATTAATAACATATATATATATTTTCAGAGCTTGAAACGTATGAAATATTAGAGTTAATATATTATTGAGTAATTATAATAATTTAAAATTAAACAGATAAATATATCAAATTAATAAGTTTCATAAATTTTTGATAATTAAATTCACCAAATCATTTCTATATTGTCTTAATTTTGCAAAAGAAAAGAAAATAAATGAATTTAATTTAATTTAATTTAATTTTGATTGATTTAAATTTAATTAATTTATTATCAAATTGAATATGAATGAAATTATTAAATTTTTTATATTTATACAATTATAATTATAAAAGTTATGTATTTAAGATTAAATTATGATTATTTAAATTAATGAATTAATTTATAAATTTATTAATAAGTTAATAAATTTTATTAAATAAATTTAAATAAATATTTAGTAAATTTAAATTTAAATTTAAATTATTTATAAATAATTCTATTTATATATATTTTTTAAATAATGATCAGTATTATATAATAAAGATGATTCATATCATTAAATTATAACTCTACTTTATATATACTGTGATGATAAGACATTTGATTAAAAGAGTTTAAATATATATTTATTAAATTAAAATTTAAAATATTAAAACATATTTAATATTTAAATAATTATAAAATAAAAATCCATATTTTCATTGAATGCATGATGGACAAAACATTTTTCATGAGAGCGACCCTACCAGAAACTTGTACAGTTTGTTGTTTTCTAGTTTACTTGCAAAAAAAAAAAAAAAAAAAAGTAACCATCGCTCTTCTCCTTCTTCAATATTTTCAAATAATAATAATAATATATTATTTTTTTCCAACTTTCCGATCCCCAAATCTCATTAATTCCTTTCCTCAATTTTCCCTCTTCTTCGATCTTTCTTCCTCCTCAGGTTTCCTCTTCTGCCCTCCCCACTCTGCTTTCTTCTGATCCTACAATGTCGTTTTACTTGTATTCTTTTGCGTTTTCACATGCTTTCGATCTTCAAACTCACTTCTCTGCTTCGTCTTCTTCAATGCGTTTTCTCCTTTTCTGTTTTTCTGATCTCAATCTTTAACTTCTCATTGTTTCTTTTCCCAGGTGTTGTTTACTTTCTTGTATTTCTATTTTTAATGTCGTTTTATGTACAATGTTGTTTGCGTTTTCTGGTACTTTGATCTTGATCTTTGGGTTTTTATGTTTTTTTTTTTGTTTTTCTGGTGGCTGCTTTGCTTATGCTTGTGGATTCTTATTCTTGCTTTTAAAAGAAGTGGCGTAAAGTTACTGCGTGCTTCCTAAAATTCTTATTGTATTTCTACTTTTCTTCTCTTTCTTTCTTTCCTTTTTACCTTTTCTGTTTGAATTTTCGTTCTGCTGTTCTTAGCCTCATTCTGCTTTTCTTTTGATTTGTTTACTCTATGATTCATTTTTCAGATCATCTTTTTATGTTTCGAAATCGATTGATTCAATGTTCATAGAAATGAAATAGGTTAAACCTTTGTTTAGCTCAAGATTTCTTCTTCTTTCTTTTCTTTTTTCGTTGTTTTTGTGCGAAGCCGATGATGTTTATGCATGTATGTTTTAACGGTATTATTACTGTTATTTTTTTTTGCTCATTAAGCTTTCTGGTGAATGCCAGGGATCGGATATGGGCTTATGGAGTGAGAGTGAAAGAAGCGTGCAGTGTATTTAACAATTTTGGATTGTAATTTCAAGGGAAGGTGTAGAGTTAATGTAATCCTTGTTTGCGAATCTTCTTCAAGAATCTTATAGTTAAAGTTTAGTTCAAACTAGAAGATTGTCGGTTTAGAACTCTTTTATTGAGTTGCTTTGGAGAATTTGAACTGGGGTTTCAGAGGTTTTATTGATGGGATCCTATTCACGCTCTTGTGAAATTGTTGAAGCAAGGGAAGAGATGAATTCAGCAACTTTAAGTTTGGGTGGCAATCATGGAGGTCCACCTGGGGTTAAATTGGGAGAAATTAGTTCTGTAAAAGATGATATCAATCAACTTTTTGAGGGTATCAGGCTTAAAAACTTTTCTAAGGGTTTTGATCTTTCAAATCAAGCAAGCACGAGCACAAGCTCAAGCCTTTTGAGGAAAAATGCCATGAATAGGCCGGTAAGTGTTGGTTCACCAAGGATTGGGGTTTCGGATCAGTTGTCTCTAAAACAAGCATTAAGGGACCTTTGCATTTCTAAAGCATCAGAAATGGCTGCCATGAAACGGTTATCGAAGTCTGGTGCCTCACCGAGAGTCTCAGAAGCTGGAAGGATAAAGAGTTTGTACAATTCAGTTGTAGTTGAAAGCAGATCTGGGCAGCAGCACCCGGTTGATGAAAACAAAGGGACATTGGTTGAAATATCTTTGGCGCCAGAAGAAACCAAATCAAATTCTTCCGAGAATGTACGTGATGTGAAATCATCAAACCCAAGTTCCCGTTCATCTCATAATTCTCAAGTAATAACTTCTCCAGGCGATAGTGCTCTTTCAGATTCTGCTGACAATATACTTGATGAAGATACTTTTGCTGCCTCTTCAAGCAAGGTAGCAAGAAAAGCACCAGGACTTAGATCAGGTCGGAGAGGCAGGCCGTCCTCTCATCCTTCTCGCTCAATTATTGTAAGCAAAGTAAGCAAGTTTGCAAGGAAGAACAAAAATTCTGTCAAGAAGAAAACAAAACAGGATTCATCTTCTGCTAGCAATATTCCAAATGAAGGTCATAACAGCTTGGCTTCAAGCACAGGTCAGTTGCTTTGCCATAAATGTCAATGTGCTCTAAGGAATGTAAATGCAGATTCAAGTCAAGATATATCTGGTAATTTTAGTGCTGAAATTAGCCCAGGCAATGTAGATTCTTGTGCCAATAATCCAAATTTAAGTTCAAGCAATTGTAATTTAAGCAGTTCCATTAGGAAAGCAAAGAGGAAATCAGAATCAAGAGAGAAAGGGGAATTTTCCCAAAGCTCAAAGAGTAGTCTTGTTGAGTATAGCACAAGTACTAGCAACAGCGACGAGAGCAATGCAAGCAGGCCTAGTTGTTGTAACAGACCCCACATGTCCAAGGATATTAGATGGGAAGCTATTCGGCGTGTTAAGATTCAGGACAAAGTGTTGAGTTTGAGACACTTTAACATCTTAAAGAAGCTTGGTTGTGGAGATATAGGGACTGTTTATCTCGCTGAGCTAATTGGTTCTGGTTGCCTATTTGCTATAAAGGTCATGGACAATGAATATTTGGCTAGAAGAAAGAAGATCCCCAGGGCCCAGACAGAAAGAGAAATATTGAGAATGTTAGACCATCCATTTCTTCCCACATTGTATGCTCAATTCACATCAGATAATTTATCTTGTTTAGTTATGGAGTACTGTCCAGGTGGAGATCTTCACGTCCTTAGGCAAAAACAGCTTGGCGGGTGTTTTTCCGAACCAGCTGCCAGGTAAAGATACCTTTAG
Organism: Dalechampia spathulata; assembly: GCA_948192965.1. Lineage (NCBI taxonomy): Eukaryota > Viridiplantae > Streptophyta > Magnoliopsida > Malpighiales > Euphorbiaceae > Dalechampia > Dalechampia spathulata. The sequence continues at coordinate 35,677 of CANYBF010555441.1, read as the reverse complement.
ATCAGAATTTATTCCTCATTTATGATTCCTAGTTGCACATGATTCATTACCATGCACGTTCTAGAAGTTAGTATGGATAATATGAACCAGGGTGGTGGGGGGACCAGCAATAAGGATTTGGAGGTTTTAATATCACTTCTCATGCAGACTATTTGTTCTTTCGTGCATTTTGAATTTTGAAACTAGTCAGTTCTTGTTATTGTTCTCATGATTTATGATATATCGTGATTTTGATTGTAAATTAATGGCACTCAGGCATCTCATTTACTTCGGTTGCTTCCAACCTGAAAACTACATCTGAATGTGAAACCTTATTTCACCATATTTCATGTCCAGGCGTTTTTCTAGCAATAACTTTTCTTGCAAATATTGCAAAAAAAGATCTCTAAACTGAGATTTGTATTTAACAAAGCACAATTTCTTGCATCTCACTTCCTATTATCTCTCTATTCAGTCAATGTCCATATTCTTCGTCAGGTAAGTTATTAGCTCAACATTTTTTGTGGTCTTTGCAGTATGTTATTGATGTATTTGATCCAATTGCGAATTATTTGACCATCACTTTGTTTTCCTTTTGCGGTCTTACATGGCAGCCTTTTCTTATCATTTTTCATTTCTCATGTGATGACTCGTTACTAATCTTAAACTGTTTAATGTGAAGGTTCTATGTTGCTGAAGTCCTCCTTGCTCTGGAGTATTTGCACATGCTTGGAGTTATCTATCGGGATCTAAAACCTGAGAACATCCTTGTTCGAGAAGATGGCCATATCATGCTCTCAGACTTTGATCTGTCACTAAGATGCACTGTAAATCCAACCCTCCTGAAATCAAATGACCCCAGTCCTGTGAAGATGCCTGGTCCAAACACGAAATCTAGCTGTATCGAGCCTTTCTGCATTGAGCCATCCTGTCAAGTACCATGCTTCAGTCCTCGGATCTTACCTTCTGCGGTCAAAGCGAGGAAGTTGAAAGCTGAAATGGCCATCAATGCTAAGTCATTGCCACAGCTTGTAGCTGAGCCTACTGATGCACGATCAAATTCCTTCGTCGGGACTCATGAATACTTAGCCCCTGAGATCATCATAGGAAACGGTCATGGAGCGGCAGTTGATTGGTGGACATTTGGTATATTCCTTTACGAGCTCTTGTATGGTAGGACACCATTTAAAGGTTCCTGCAATGAAGAAACACTAGAGAATGTGGTGTCTCAGAACCTGCAGTTCCCTAACTATCCACACGTTAGTTTCCAGGCTAGGGATCTCATCTGGAGCCTATTGTCAAAGGATCCTGAGAATCGATTGGGAACAGAGAAAGGAGCAGCTGAGATCAAGCAACACCCTTTCTTTGAAGGATTAAACTGGGCACTAATTCGATGTGCCATTCCACCAGAACTACCCGACTACTTTGGAGTTCCACACGTGTCGTCAGGTGAAACGAGTAGCAAGTACCTGGAGTATGAATCCACAGAAGAGCACCTGGAGTTTGAGTTGTTCTAAATGAGGTCAACCATCTTCCCTGTTGTAACCATAATGGATCACATATATGTAAATTTGATAGAGAAGAATATGGCAAAGCGGTTTACTTGTAGGAGCCTGGAAAGTCACCCAGTTGGCTCGAAAAGATGGTACGTCCCCAAATGCATTACCCCCATACGGCCAAATTTTGTAACATCAGAATCATTTAATTAGCAACCTGTATATTAAAATTTTTCTGCCAAGAGCTCGTCTCCAGCAAAAGTGTCTCGCATCCCTCTTTTCATTTTATGAAAATCAGATAAATCGTCATGGAAAATTGGCATTTGATCGCTGGGTTACTCACTGTTTGATTATCTGCCATGTCAAATTTGCAATTGCCCGACTGTAAAGAATGGAGAATGAAACTAGAATTCTGACTAAAACAATTGGTTCAACATTTGCAACGAAAACAACCAACTTTGCGCTGGTACCATCCGTAGAAATTAAAGAACTTGGAAATAAGGGAAATCCTTAACTAATACATAATGTTACATACACGAGCAGAATCTGGAATCAAGCGGTAACATAGCTAGTTTCAGAAACAGAGCCACGAGGCAGCTGATGTAAAACGCTGGTAGGGGATGAATTAGAATTAGAAGTGGAGGATCTCAATGCTTCAGCCAGCGGTCCTCCCATGGAAGTCGTCATCTGGTGTGTGTCCCATCCGCCAGTCCAACGAATTTGTGGTTGCTCCCTTCCATTGATTCTGGATCCTGCTGCTGGTTCATCTCCATCGCCTGTCGACAATTTCAATGACACATCCGATGAGTTTCCAGGCATTGAAATTGACAGGCAGGTTGCAGCTGAATTATCAGGTTCTTCATTTGACCGAGGCCAATCATCAAAAAAATGCCTCAGGATGTGGCCATCACTTCTGTTTGTCACCTCATTCTGGGATCCAAGCAGAAGGCTTGAGATTTCAGGTCTGGAATCAGAGTAACTGCATGGAAACATAATCCGTTATTGATATAAGCATGACAATAAGATATAAAATGAATCTATATACATGTTCACGTTTAAAACCCGAAAGCTCACATGTCTTGTACAATGACTCTGCTACAGGGAATTGCTTGCAAAAGCTGGAAAAACAATTGGAGGATAGAAAGGTAATTGAAGCAACAATGCATTGATAAAGTTGTGGTTGGGGTTTGCTGCATAGTGAATCTAATACATAGAGACATATAAATGCCTGAGCCTGACTTGACATTTGGGTCCCAAGAAAAAAAAAAGGACATAATAAATGTGTCACCAAATACTGAACCTTGAACAGTAAAGATTCCATGTAATGTCATCAAATCAAGTCCAAAAGTAATCTCCATCATAATTTCATCACCCGAAATCTAATCCATGGTCCTTAGATTCAAAAAGATTTACTAAATGGAATTTAAGTTGAAGATTATGGAGATGATGATGATTATGAGATTTTTACCCATTATGGAGGTTAAGCAGGTCGGCGGAAGGAGACTGCCCGGATAAAGAGCAATTAGTCCCATTAGTTGCCCTTGATGAGGGTCGTGAAATGGTGGCTGAGATGGTTGCACCGCCACCGCCACCTCCACGAACAGCACTTGTAGTGGTGGAGGTGGGATTTGGTGTGGGGATTTCCACAGGCTTTCTTGAACGGTTGCGACCACGATGAACATGCCGTTCGCAGTACTTCTGGCCAGGGACTACGTCCCTTGAACACCTCCATTTCTTGCCGTCTGTTCTCCGGCACCGGCCAGGCTCCGGATCCATGGCAGCTCGACCCCAGTACCCTGTTTGCAATACTGATAAAAGAAAAAAAAAGCATAAACAAACTCTCTGTATATCACACAGAACAAGAAAGAGATCAAGAAAATCATTTACCAAGAAAAAGAAAAGCCATCAAAATCAAGAATTAACTCAATTGAAAACAGAGCATGAAATCTCTTAAGGATAATAACAATAATAAGAAGGAAACATACGAGCAGGCTGAAAATAAGAATAATGCTGAAGAGGGTGATGAAAGAAATATGGAGGAGAATGAAGAAGGCTTTTCTTGATTTGTTGAAGAAGTTCAGGAGGAATAGCAGCTCCAGCTAAAATATATCTGTAGATCAAAGCTTGAAGCTCCAACTCCTGCCACTGTGCCAAGCTAAAGAAACTCCCACCTCCCATTTCTGACAGGAAAAAAAAAAAGAAAACCAAGAAAACTTGATGAGAAGGAACTTTCTTGAACGATGGAGGAAAGGGGATGAAAATGAACCGAAGAAAAGCAAGAAAGGAAGGAAAATAACTGGGAAAAGTGGAGGTTATGGTTGAAGAAGGAGATGGAGATGGAGATGAATCTGACAAGATAGTGAGTTTAATATTACTGTTGGATTCAGGTGAAAACAGGCGAAGAGAAGCAGTAGATTCAGAGGCAGATTGGGAAGAATGATGAGGAAAGGGTTTTGGGATCTTGACAGAAGGTTGCTGTTGTTCTTCTGACTCATCATCCTGTTGGGTTCTCCATTGCTTCAGATTGAAGTCCATTAAACAGAAAATTATACACAGAAAATCAACAACAAAATGACTTTATTTCAGTTAAAAACAGAGCAAACAAAAAGATAAAGTTTTGACCTTTTCCAAGCTCTGCTCTTGGAATTCATTCATCAATCACACTCCTTCTTCAATATAAAATATTATTTTAAAAAATAATAATAATTTCCTCAATTATGCAATAATTTAAAGAAATAAATATATTATTATTTTAAAAATAATTTCATCAATTTAATAAAAAGCCATCTAATAGCAAAAAAAGTTGAAGAAAATTATGAAAATATTGTATTTTTTGATATTATGACATAAATAATGAATTTTCAAAAATAATTTAACTAGATTTAATCAAAATTCAATGTAAATTTAAATAAAATTTAATATATATTTATTACAAAATTATTATTTTTATAACAAAAAAATATATAAATACTTTTAAAAATTATATTGTTTTCTTAATTATCTCTTGAATTTTTAAATTTAAAAATTATTTATAATTGAAACATCCCGAATTTAATACATAAAAAATTGAATCTATTAGAAGAAATGGAAATTAATAAATATTTATTTATTAAAATATATAAAATATATAAAATAATGAAATAAGAAGAAAAGTAAAAAGGGTTTACTTTAAGAAGTTTTTGGCAGAGAGTTAAGCATTCGAGTCTGACAGCAATTAAACAAAAAGAGGCTCCAAACTCCAAGATGCGGGTCGGATTCTTTTACAAATAACCGGTCTGGTTTCTATTATAATCTCTCTGTTTACTTATTTGGATTAAAAAAAATAACCAGTAGAGTTAACGTTGTGTTGATTATAGTTTTTAATATAATATTCAATAATTTATCATATTAAATTATTATATTTTTCTATCATATATTATTTATATCAATTTTTAAAGATATAAATTATATTTTACAAAAATTAACATGCATAAATTTTACAATTTAATTTTAAATTTTTTAATATTTTAAATTAAATATTTCATTTAAATACTCATTTTATGAAATATTTAATCTTTAATTAATACATTTGCCTGGTCTTTCCTTAATTATTTATTTAATGATCATTTATTTATTTATTGTCAATTTGACAATACCAAAACATGCATGGACATGTAATATATACTTTTAACCAAAAAATAATATTATAATATTGTTATTTCTAACTTAATCATATAAATATCTCGATATATATATATATATATATTAAAAAAATTATTTAATTAAATGTTTAAATTGTTTGATAAAATTTAAAAATAATTTTATGTTTTTATTATATTTTATATGTAATTATTCATTATATTTGAAGCATAAATACACTCACTTCAACTTCTATCTTATGAAATATTAATTATTAGATGAGACGTTAAAAATATATAAAGTTTTACCATGATACTGTATTCTATATTAAATGATAACATGAAATAATAAATCAATAAATGACTGATATATAGACAAATCAATTTCTCTTTTCTATATTTTCTATCCACTATCCATTCATGAAATTTTTATTTTCTATATTTTTTATCCGCTACCCACTCATAAATTACCAACCTCTCCCTACTTTTCTCACATGTTTATTATTTTATATCAGACATTAAATAATATGGTACAATTTTAAAAAAAATACATATATTATTTTGAAAATATTAAGAAATATAAAAATAGCATATGATATCATTCATGATCGTATATATAATTTATTTTATGATATTAAAAGGTTTTTAATAAATGAAAATGATAATATAACATCCTTCAATAAAAATAAGTACAATATTATATATTATAGAATGGTTGTTGAACCTTGTAATCATTGATTTTAATTTTAATGTTAATAAATGTTAATAAACCATGTTCATGTTATTGATAAAGTGTGTTGGCTTAAGATTATTGATTTTAATATTTACAAGTAATTAATTTATTATTTAACATATTTTATAAATTTTTAGGATGCATACAGTCGTATCATTAATTAATACAAATGTACCAATTACATTTGAGCATTTCTACTTGACTTTGCATTTTTTACACAATATTTGATACGGATGTATCACTTACGATGTGTGATTGTACCACAATCAATGTTTAAATTGACATTTGAGATTTTAAAAGTCATATCAGTATACTACTACTTAGGCGTATAGCTGTACGTATTGAAAGAAGAAGAAAGGGCAGCTATAGTGGGGAAAGAAATCTCACATCGGGCAAATAAGGGAGGAAGAAAGGGTTTAAAATTGAGATGGCCACCAAATTAAAATGCCTCAAGGCATTTTCAGAAGATGAAGGCTCACATCCCTCCAGCCCGACCCGCGTGTAAGCTGCTGCTAGAGCTCACTACCAGCTCTAATCCAGTCTGACAAGTGGGCCGACTCTCCAATTTTAAATGCATCTGGATCAGGGGCCCGTCACACGCTCCAACAGTGGTATCAGAGCCCAATGGGCTTTGCAGCTCAATTGAACGATCCGGTCCAAGATGCAGATGTTGGGCTGACTCGATCCGAGCAGAACGAAATGTGCAAGTCCATCAATCCTGTGGTCCAACAACATTTGAAGATCGGGCTGGCCAACCAGAATGGACCAGACCCGGAAAATCCAGTTCAAGCCCAGAAGCAGGCCTATGAGACTAAAAAAAGAAGGCAGAAAGGAGTAGAAGCCCAGAAGCAGGCCTCTGAGACTCCAGTCCTAAAAAGAAAGGAATACAAGCCCGACAGGCCTCTAAGATTCCGACGGTCCAGGATAATGATGAAGAAAAAATGAAAGCAAGTCTTCACATGCCTCAAAAAGGCTTAAGCCCGTAAAGACTTGAGAAGGAGTGTTGAAAGAAGAAGAAAGGGCAGCTGTATTGGGGAAAGAAATCCCACATCAGGCAAATAAGGGAGGAAGAAAGGGTTTAAAATTGAAATGGCCATTAAATTAAAATACCTCAAGGCATTTTAAAAAGATGGAGGCTCACATCCCTCCAGCTCGGCCCGCGTGCAAGCTGCTGCTGGAGCTCGTTACGAGCTCCAATCCGATCCGACAAGTGGGCTTACTCTCCAATTTTAAATGCATCTAGACCAGGGGCCCGTCATACGCTCCACAATATGCAATTCTATACATAAAATTTGTTATCTTAATTAAAAGTGTTTTAACAGTTTTTTTGCATTTATTACACTCTTAACGGTCATTTGAGTTAAAAAAATTTATATTTTTATGAATTAATTTTATTGAAAGTAAGAATTCAATTACTGATCATTAATTTCTTTATTGAGCTTATTTTTGTATGATTTTATATATTTCTTAATTTCTTGATTTCTTGATTTGTAAATCAATTAAAACGGATTATGGATTTTTAATTCTTATTTTTGTATTGGGTTATGTTTTAAGCGATATGAAGGGATTGTGATTAAATGAGATTTTATGTGAGTTTTGTGATAATACATTTTGTAATGGTTTAGTATAAATCTTTGAGAAAACACTTGACTTTTATTAGAATTATGATTATATGGTTATAATTTTTATTGAAAATTAATGAAAATTTAAGTTGTTTGCTTACATAAGTGTGGATCTAGGTATTTATTGGTCGAAAAACTATAAATTTTTTGTATTTCATTTTTCTTATCTCTAAATTTTTATTTAATTGTATTGTTGTCGATATTTCACACATAATTTTATATTATATCATATGATTTTATTTTTATAATATAATTTCAATCAAACTCCATAAATAAAAAATGAAATATTATATCCAAAAAGACATATGAATATGTCGAAATAAAAAAGAAATGAGTGTTCAACGCACAGTTTAAATGTTTTCCAAATATTTTTATCATTAAATTATAAGTTATAAGATAATTTTCTTTATAAATTATGATTTTACGATAAATAGTCAGCAGAGACAGCTGCTGAGTGGCTTTTATTTAATTTATTTATTGTTATTTTATAATTTACTTTATAAGGTTAATTGAAAAGGAAGGCACGCCTGCAGGCAATCGAGTGGATCTTAGTACGATGTCACGTGCGTCCACGTGACTCATTTTTCTTCGGATTCTATTGCTGGAAGCTGTTTATGAGACTTTTCCCCACCTCATCAGCTCGTGCATGGCATGTGATCTGAAAGCTTCCCAATTCCGTTTTCTTTTTCGTTTTTTATTACTTTTTATTTTAATTTTACGGTTCTGTTTTTTTGTGGGAAATTTTCAAAAATTAAACAAATTCACAAAAATATAGGTTTTCAAAACCTTACAAAAATAAATAATTTTTAAAAATAATTATAAAAGTAACCTTTTTAAGATTTAATATAAATTTAATATAAAAGTGATAATTATGAAAAAATGAGTTTGATTTCATTATAATGAATTTTATATTGAATTCATGTTAATTTTTTATTGATATTATAAAAATTAGATCATATTATACGTTAGACTTACTAATCTGATTAAACATAATTTAAAATTTAGATCTTATTAGCTTAGATTTGTATCATATTAAATTTGATCGCTAATTTTTTAAAAATTTATATTATATTATTTTTATTTTTTTAAATTAATCATTTCATTTAATGTCATGCGAGCCATTTCTTATTATATATGTGAGATAAATATGTGATACTTATAAATTAATTATATCGAATACATCATATTAATTTATTTTAATTATATTTGATTTTATGTTTTGATACAATTAAGATTTTAAATTGCATTCAGATGGATTTTAAATTCATTATATTCATAAGTTTATAAAATCTAAACATGATTCATCAACCTAAATTATCACAATAGTTTAATATACGTTTTAAAATCCATAATTTTTATAGAACTTTTTTCGAATATGTTAAAAATAGAAAAAAAAATTATAAAGCATCCCTTTTCTAAAAAATTATAAAAACAATAGATTTTTTAAAAATATTGGTAAAGTAATGTTTTTAAGGTTTATTTTAATTTATTTTTTAAAAATACTTCAATGTTTTCTGAAAATATTTAAAAAAATCACAAGTAAAATTGGTTATATTGATTATTATCCTTTTTCTATATATCTTTCCTTGTGAGATATTTACATAAATAACTAATTTTTCATTTTAAATTTTTAAAAAAACCGCAGCTTTTTTATATATATTTTTACAAAATATTCAATTTTTTATAAAAATATCATTTTCTTTTTTCATTACATTTTTTTCTATATTTTCTATTTAATTTTCATTTTTTTCTATTTTTAATATCATTTTTTCTTTTATTTATATTTTCATATCATCCTCTATTTACATTTAAGACTATTTATTCAACATAAATATATGTAATACATCTGAATGTTTAATTTATTATAAATTTAGATTCAATTAATTTATTTAAATAATAACTATTATTATTTGAATATATTTATATCTTGCATTTTTTAATGTATATGATCAATAATAATAATTACACTAATAACAATAATATTATTAATTTAAAGAAAATAAATTTTCCTCAAGAAAAAAAATTGCTAGGTTGGGATTTTTGCAGATGTCCCTTCGTTAAATGAGAAGTTCAAATGAAGTCCAATTGGGCCCATCGAAGCCTAATTTCCATAAAAGCCCAATTGAAGCCCATAACTTCCAAAGGAATTTCGGAACGATATTAGTTAGGGAACTAAGGAGAAAAAAAGGTATTATGAAAATACCATTTTTCTTAAAATAATTATGTAAATAAGAAAAAAATAATAATTTTAGGTAGTTTAATCTTTTAAGAAACTAAGATAATAGTATTAATTTTCCGATCAGTTTCATACCCGGCTCGTATAAAAATTAAAATATTCTATAATTACGAAAGAAGATGAATTTTATTTTTTATTTTATAATACGAATATTTTAGAAAATTTGATACATTTATTAATATTTAAGAGACGATACTTTTTAATTTTTTCTCCTTTTTTTTTTTTTGATAATTACGTAAAATCCTTGTCATATAAGACAACATGTCTAAACTTCAAAAGTAGAATTATGAAATAATTAAATGAGAATGAAAATAGCAATAATTGAATTCTTGATCTAAGGCTATTATTTAATTAATGTGCCTTAATCTAAAGTAGGAACCACTTTATCATTTATTTAAGAATTTGAAAATATAATTATTATAGCACTAGGGAAATAATTTAATGTTATAATGTAAAATAATGAATCTTTTGGTTTGGAAAAGATACATTGAAGGTAGCATTTATTATTAGGTGCAATGAAATGAGAAAGGGCCCTCTTTCTAGAGTGATCTCATCAAAGATATGGAGGAACATTCATTGCTTCATTCAAACACACATATAAAACAAAATAACTAATTTATTATCAAAAATCAATTGAATCAAATTAATTTTTTTGTTTTAATTCGATTTTATAATTTTTTGATTCAAGTTTTTATTTTTAATTTAAAAATAATAATATTTTTTTTGATATAGTTTAATTTTTACATCAAAAATTACATAAAATGAATTAATTTAACTATATGTGGAAAAAAGAGAATCGAATTGGACTATTTTATTCGATTTGAATTCTTTTTCATTTTAATTTAAAATTTTTAACTATTTCAATTTTTAGTTTTTTCAATTTGAGTCAATTTTTATACTGAAACCAATTATTACAACCTCTACCTATCTATGATTTGAAATGGTAATCAATTATGATAGTTTATTATGAGTTAGATATTCTTTAAATTTTATAATTGAATATGACTAAAAATTTGATAATAAATCTCGATTTCATTGTTTCTCATTAAACAAAATCCAAGCATGTGAATCTATATGCCCATGTTCTTTGGTATCTTTTGTTGGCAAAATGTATTGTTCCATTCATTTGAAGCACCTCATGGGTAGATGAGGGAAATGGGTTAATCATGAAAGAGGGCAAGGCATATAGGGTAGATGTCCTTTTCTTCTTTTCAAGGATTTTGATGTCCCCTTTTAGAGTGACCTGCCTCATTACAATAATGGAGACCCACATGAGATTTTGTGGTTTTTTTGGGTTTTCTTCAAAGAAGAGTCTAAAAGATCCATATACATATTGAAAGTGAGACAACAATGCCTTACTCCATTCTTCTCTCTTTTCAAAATGTTTCATCTTCTTTGGTAACTTAGACTCTAAATGGGTAAAACCTACATATATATATTAAAATAGTTAGTATAATATAATTAATTATTCATTAAAGATTAAAGATTTAAATTTTAAAATATACTTTTAATTTTCTATGAGTTTATATAATTTCTTCTAATATATCCGAAAATTTAAAATATTTTATAATAATATTAAATATAACAAATTATTTGGTGTTAATTTTATATCAATTTTATTAATTAAACATGTAATTAATATTATATTTTCAATTAATTGAATCATTCAATATTAGTATCTCAAGATTAAACCTAAATGTATTAGTATCATACTGAATTATTTAGACCGATGGTATCTATTTTTTGAAAAAATAAAAAATAGAAGGCATCCAATGCAGAATGTGCCACGTCAGAGAAGGCAAAAGCATTTCTATTTCGATTCTGATTGGTCGGGCTCCACGACAGAAGACGGACAAAGAAGAACAGAAGACAGCTTCTGACACCTGGCAGCAGCGTATTTGTAAACACGTGTTTAATTCACCGCTTCTTGTTGTTCGGCCATGATAGCGGATGCACGGAATGACAGTGTGTTTACTGGTTAGTCTTGTCTTTTTTTTGAACTTTTCCATTTTTCTTTGCTCTTCTTTATTCTGTCTTTTAGGATGAAAGCTCCCAAACAGATTCGACAAAACGTCACGCCGTTGCAAAGATCTGGTGGTCGTTTTGTATTTGGTTTAGGGTTTGTAAGGTTATATTACGAATTTTGACCAAATGCTGATTTTTTTGTTTGCTTTGTGTATTTTGAATTTCCAATTGAATAAAATAATACAAATTATGAAATAAGTAAATACATTAATTTTTTATGATTGAACTTCCTTTTTTTTTTTTTAGTTTTTATCATTTTTTCTCCTCCTTAGTTTATATTTTCTATGAACATTTTCTTGTATCTTTTTAACTTGATGTTGATTTATAAGTCATTATTGTTTAATTTATTTTTATAGGTTTATGTTATTTTATTTTCTTTAAATTTTTAAAGAATGCATCACATTATTAATATATATATCGAGTTATTTATTAGCTACTTAAAGCTTAATTGAATAAAAACTCTTTCCAGTTTATTTAATAAATAAACTAAACTTAAATTAGATAATTTCAACTCGATAAAGCTCATGATATTATAAGAAGTTTGTGAATTAACTTATTAATTTATATATAAAAAATTAATTATATATATATATAATTTATAAATATATAATTATACAGATATATAAAAAATATTTTAAATTTAATTATTAACGTAAAATCATAAACGTTCATGATATATAATACTTTTATTAATAATTTTTTATTTTTTAAATAAAAAATAAAAAATTTATTTTATAATTTATATTTAATAAGCTTGTTTAAGGCTTAATTAAATACATGATACATGAAAAATTAACTCAAACTTCTTCAATTATAAATAAAATAAAATAAAAATAAAATAAGATTTAACTTTGACTTATTTGGAGGAATAAATACACATATACTTCTAATGAATAAAAACTTAATTGTAATAATGCCCTTAATTCAAAATAAAGGCCAAGGTTTAAAATTGTTAATGCTTTAGTGTACAACTATATAGTTTTGATGAAAAATTAAAATTAATTAATTTACATATTAAAAGTAGAAAAAGTTTGGCCTCTTCCCGACATAGATATAAGAATTGCCCTATAATAAATAAATAGATAAAAACAAAAGAAAAGACAGACAAGACGTACGTTAAAAATCATGCTAAAATACTTGCATATTATAAGGGTACCAAAATACTTGTATTTATTGGCTTTATTGAGCATGATGAAAATAAAATAAAATAATAAATTAAATAAAGCATGCATGCACGAGGATTTGCATTTTCATATTTTTTTTATTTTCCTTTCCTTTAGTAGCTATATTCTGTCTCTTTCTCTCCATCTATGAATATTATTTTATATCATATAGTTATTATTTTGATATTAAAATTAATCATTGACCAGTAATTAAATTTATATTTAATTATAAATTTTTAATTCAACTATCATATAATATTTTATCTTTTATAAAATAAAATATCATTTTTATAAGATTCATGATCATGTTAGACAAATATTATTATTCTAATATTGTTCTATTTTGTATACTTAACTATCCAATTAACATAATCTTTATTTAGTTTATCAAATATAAATTATTTAAAATTTATAAAAAATATTTATTTCAAATCACAAACCAATAAAATATATCGGTTTTTATAAGAATTTATATAATATATATATATATATAACTTATATAATAAAAAAATATAAATGAATTTTCATAGTTGATTTTAATATAATACCATATGAATTAATGTTGGAGTCACCTAGGAACAAACATGAGTATTATTATTAAAGTAATATATTATTAAAATAATTTAAATTATTTTGATTACTTTATAAATTTATATATATACATTTTTATGCCATTTATCATTTATATTAATATATTTTTCATTATTTTTTAAAATGCAATCATGTGTAAATGAGAAAAGACTTAAACTTATATTTATTTTGGACGATTTATTTTTGAATAAAATTTTCACTAAAAAATATTGATTTTGATATTAAATCTACATTAAAAGTGTATTAAAAATTTTCAAAATCTATATTTAATCTTGAAAAATATTATATTTTATAAATATTTTTAAAAAATACTATTGTTATAATTTTTTTAAAAAATAAAAAATAAAAAATTTTGAATTTTTATATTTTTGGTATTTTAATTTTATTTTTTAAATAAAATTAATTGAAAAAAGAGATAAATGATTTATTATTATTATTATTATTATTATTATTATTATTATTATCCCTCTTTCTGCCACTTCCGATTACTGTAATTCTACGTGGACCTATCTTTTAGGTATTTATTTTGATGAATTTTTTTAGTATTTTTATCTTTTTTCTTTTTCAGAAAATCAGGTGGTGGTAAGAAAGAATTAATTTCAAAATTTTAAATTAAAGTTGATATGTGAAATAGACCGGTCAGGTTAATGGAGGGATGCGAGCTGATGTACTCAAGTGCACGATAACACTGATGATATGACTGAAAAAGTCATGCAGATCAAAGGTTGAGAATGAAAGAGAAGATCCGCTTTTTTGTTTTTTTCTAGTCATGCGTGTCTCTTCTTCCTTTTGTCGTCTATTGCAATTAATTTATCCGGTTCTCTGATTCTCACTGATTCAAAACGTCAACGCTTTACAGCATGGATTTTATTTATTTCAATATAAAGAATACAAATAACATGTTTTAAATATTTCTTAAATTAATTAAAATTTCCTGTTAATTTGGTATATTTTAAAAAATTAAAAAATTCAATATTTTCTAAAATTCATGAAATTAAAAATGAATATATTTTTAATATTTATTTTGTCTCGAAAAATAGTTTTTTTTTCATTTATTTTTAATGTCATGAACTGATAATTGTATTTCTTTTTTAAAATATAAATTGATAGGTAATTGGTAATAATAATTTTATACTTTTAATAAAAATTATATAACTAATTTTTAAAAATTAAATAAAAATCAAATGAGATTATTTAAAAAAAAAAGAAAGCATGGGGGGATGATGTGACTAAGAAGAGAAAGTAAATTAAATGGCAGAAATTAGAAGAATTTTTGGGATTCCTCAATTAAGTATAATGCATTTATATCCCCATAAAATAAAATATAGTATCAAAAATATAATTCAATATTTGAAAATCATTTGATATTTAAAAATATACTCAGAACTTACATTTAACATAAATTTAATATAATTAATTTATATTATATATATATATATCAATTTAATATATTTAATATAAAATGATACATATAATATAATTTTAAGAATTAATCTTACAAGATAATTTGATTTCTTGAAGTTTATTATAAAAATTTTATTTCTTTTATATATGAATCATATAAAAAATTATCATCCCATCATACACAACTTGATTCCAAAAATAATAAATACTATTTTATATAATTAATTATTATAATAAATTGTTGGGGATGATAATTGGATAATTAGAATGGTTTGAATTGAATCAAAACTCTGATCCTGGATGGATATTTTAAAGATTTCAAGACCATACGGCGTCGGATTGCTTTTCTCGGTTAAATTTATGTTTTTTTTTTGTCTTAGTGGTAACAAAAGAAAAAAGTCGAGGACAAATTCTGTCGGAGAAAAGGTTATTTTATAATTAAAAAATTAAAATAACTATATTTTAAAAAATATTAGTAATATTTTTTTAATTTAAATATCAACTATATCATATCTAAATAAATACTTATCAATTAATTAAACCATGGAAAGTCTGTCAAACATTTTTATTTTTTTTAAAAAAGGGTCAAATTTCCGATGAGTTTAAGGGTCCAGCTGTAAAGAGGAATCCCTATCGAGCATAATGGTCTGCAATTTTGTCCCATGGGAAATAACAATCGACAGTATTGTGATTTTATTATTGTGATTTCAAATCTATTTAAAACGATCAATTTTTGAAAATATTGGTTTTTTTTTATAAATTTTTAAAAGTTAATATTAAAATCATATGATCTAAAAATAAAAATAAAAATAAAAATAAATAAAAAAAACGGTTATAAATTTGAATGGTAGATATTTAAAATATAGAACAACGAAAAAGGGGGAGTGGATTAATGAGAATAAATATGTAAGGAAAAGGAAAAGCATGTGGGTATCGTTGTAGCTAAATATTAAACGGTGCCCTCATCAATCCCGTGATTAAATTTTACTATCTCCATTACTCCCTCCACCCATACCCCCCTCCCCCTTTCCTACCTTCTCCTCTTTTCGAATTTTTTTGAATTATTCTTCCCATATTTTAAAATAATATTTAATTTAAATAAATTCAATAATAGTAATTTCAAAAAAATAAATTTAAAATTACAAATATTATTAACTTTCTCAATTCATTAGTAATTTTATTTGAATGGAAATATCAAGCAACGATAAAGATTTTTTAAACATCAATATTTTATTTAATTTAATTATGTTAAATTCAGATTTAATTTGAATTTAATATGAATAACTTGAGATAATTAATTCGTATCTTATAAAAATTTTTCATATGGATTACTTTTTTGATATAAGATAATATTGTTAATTTTAATATAAAATTAAAATAATATAATTGTAAGAAAATTAATGAATAAAATTTAACATTACATAACTTATAATGTATAAATTATATTTAAATTAAAATAATATAATGATTTATGGTATGATTGAATTTTTATATTATGAATAATTAATATGAAGTATATTATACAGAATTTAAAATTATTATTTTTATATTATATTCATGGCAGTCATGGCGGTTGATAGCTTGAGCCATTGAATCAATTATTAATAATTTATATCATATATATATATATATATATATATATCTTATATTATAAATATATATGTGTGTATATATAGCAAATTCTTGCCTCGTTATTCTAAACTTCGGATTTGAATCTGCCAAGTCTACTCCTTTCTTTCTATTTCTTTTTGGTTCTCTTTCAAACCCCTCAACTTTTTTGAACTTCAATTTCTGTTCAAAAGTTGGAACCTCTTCAACTCTCTTTCATGGTGCTGAATCTCACATTCATCACCTGAAACCCAAAGCGAAAGCCATTTTTCCTTCCCTTTTTCTCTGTCGAACAACTCTTTGTAACCTTAAAACTTGTAAAAAAGGAATTCAATGATGGTCCAAAAGCCTTTACATGAGCTTTTACAAGAGGATCAAGAACCCTTCTTGCTCAAGAATTACATTGATGATAGGCGTTTCCAGCTCAACAAACCTAAACCAATCGCTTCAAAAACGGAAACCCATTTTTTACAAATCAAGAAACGAAAACCCATTTCTCAATCCTCCAACTTCCCTCGTAATTTTTGCAAAAATGCTTGCTTTTTCTCTATTAATAATAACTCTTCACCTGTTTTTGATTTCCATTCTCCTGTTAAAAGCCCTTGTAAAAGCTCAAATGCTCGCTTCCTCCATATCCCAGCTAAAACTTCTGCTCTTCTTCTTGAAGCTGCTCTTAGAATCCAGAAACAATCATCATCTTCTCAAAAATCTAAGAACAGCAATGGGTTTGGTTTGTTTGGGTCATTAATAAAGAGAAGAATCTGTCGAGGTAATAAAACCAGGAAAAGAGAGCTGAATGCTGCAGCTGAAGCCTCGGTAAAAGACATTCTGAAGTGGAATTATTCGAAGAAAAATTCCAGCGAAATGAGATTTTTCAGGTCAAGTAATGATGAAGAGAAACAGCGTTGGGATTTGGATTTACAGACTTCAATTAGTGGCCAATTATCTGAAGAGGAAGAGATGGAGTTTGTCAATAAGCTAATCGATGCTGGGGATGATCATTTGTGTGAAAGCCCTTTCCATTTTGTACTTGAAAGAAGCCCTTCCTCCTCCTCCTCCTGTCATCGGACACCTGTATTCTTGTCTCCGGCAACTTCTCCTTGTCGTCACAAAGCAGAGGTACGTATGAATAACCGTGTCTCAGTTTAAGTTAAACTCGTGACTCAGTAGTTTTCTTCATCACTGGGCTTCAACTGTCGGCAATTATGGTTATTTTCTCTGCAGTTTCGGGGGTTAAGTGACAAATATAACCCTCGAAATCATGCGAATCTTTCGAAGATGGGGGCAATTTAGAGGGAGATAGATGTCATTTCAAACTGGTGGCAATCTCCCTTTCTATCATGGGTCTGCCATGCAAATCTTTTATCAAAAAAATGAGTCTCCAAGAAAATGACAAATCCCTTTCCCACATCCTTTTTGGTCAAAATTTTGCTGTTTTCATGAAAATTTAATTTTACAGAAAATCAAATTTAAATTAATTAATTGAAATTCAAAATTTCTTTTATAAAATAGCATATTCCATTACGTATAAATTTAAAAAATAATATTTAATTTTTTAAAAAAATTATCATAAATATTTTTTAAAATTAATTATTTCTGAAACTTTTCAAAAAAATAACATTTTGATAATTTTGAAATTCCCCATTTATTATACGAAAATAAAATTATTATTTGAAAACTGATTGAAGGTGTGGGGGTGGAATGACTTTGATCAGAGTAAAGGCAAAGAAGAAGAAGAAGAAGAAAGCATGAAGAAAAGTGAAGAAGAGGAGGAGAATGAGAAAGAACAAAGCAGTCCAGTTTCAGTATTGGACCCTCCTTTTGAAGATGATGACGACAGCCATGGCGATCATACCCAAAACGACGACGGTTTTGATCTTGAATGCAGCTTTGCCATCTTGAACAGTAAGTTCAAAATATTTAATTAAAACATTATCATTTTTCAATCCAATACGACAAAACTAATTAATGCTTGTAATGACACATAATCGAATGATAGTATATGGAAAAGCATGTGGCCTCCATCGCTGCTAGCTTCTTACAATGATGTACCAACTGTTGGAACAATGGAAGGTCATGATCATATAAGATCTGAAGTGGGTTCCATTTTGTAGGAGTCTTTCAGGATTGAATGAATTATTGTATTTGCTATTCAAAATTTCCCCCAGTCTCTTAGTTTGATCAACAGAGCGTACAGTTTTACCTTCTTTTTCTGTTTTTTTGTCGACTATGATAGCTGTTTATACCTTAAAAAATATACAATCCCGATCTGCTTCTTAATTGATATAATTAATTTATTCCTTTAGAAATCATGATTCATTTCGAGGATGATATTAAATAAATGATATCACATGAATGGAAACTGCAAGGCAATGATATATGCACATTGCCATTGTACTTGTTTGGTAAAAAGATTTTCACTTGATAACCTGAAATTAATGACAAAGTCATTGGATCCTCCAGAATGTTTTTTTTTTTGGGTTTTCAGATTCCAGAAGATGCGGCAAGCTCGATTTTTGAAATGGGTTTTGCCAATTCTTGATTGTTGTGTTGTTCTTTTATCTTGACAGCTGCCTAACCTGCCAAGATCATAAATTCTGTCTGAATCTGTTTTCAGAACCGAGAAGAAGTTGCATCTTTAATGTCCTTGTACTTCGTTAAACTTGAAACCATCTGAAAGTGTGATTTAAGTCATATCCTTAATGCATCTGTTGTTATTATTATTGATGAATCTCTTGTGGTTTTGTTTTCCAGGAGCAAAACAACAGCTTCTGCGAAAACTGAGTAGGTTCGAGAAATTGGCAGGATTGGATCCGGTTGAGCTAGAGAAGAGAATCCTGAAGCAGGAAGAAGGAGAAGAAGAAGAATCTGATGATGAAAATGACAATGGTAATGAAGTCGATGAAGAATCAGAATGGAATTCTGACGAAGAGATTGACATGTCTGACACAGATCATCACAACAACAACATCGGTATTGGCAAATTCATCATGAAACAACTCAACAAAACAGATTCTTGTCATCTTCCAAAAGTCCCAAACGACATGAAAAGATTGATATCTGATATCATAAATGAGGAGCTGGAAAACAATAAATATTTTCCTGACAGAGAAACGACAGTGAAAAGGGTATCAAAGAGGTTTGAATCATGGAGAGAAGTGGAATCTAACACCATTGACATGATGATAGAACAAGATTTCAAGAAAGAATATCAAAGATGGTTAAGGTATGAAGAACAATCGCAGGAAGCAGCTTTAGAGATTGAACTTGCCATTTTTACATCATTACTTGAAGATTTCTTTCAAGAACTACTTTCCTGTAACTGCCACCTCAATCAACTTCACTAATAATGTTTTTTATATGTTAAATAAAATTTCCTGTAATTTTCTTTAGCTTAATTTACTTTTAAAAGCCCTTTTTTCTAGGTTAAATATTAATCAGAGGATTGTAATCTAACAACGAAAGCTTTATTATTACTTCAGAGTTTTACCCAGCTCAAATGCGAACTACTTGATTCAAATGAACTGATTATCCTTGTGAAATTATTTTTCTGTGATGATTCGTCTGAAGAAGATGAATCATAATATAATTAAATTTATAAAAAATTAGAATCATATTAATATATTTTCTTCAAAAAAAAGAGAAACATGAAGAAGAAGGTGGAATGCTTTTAACAGCTGAACCTTGTTGGTGTAAACAGAAGATACAATGATGATTACAGATAGCTTTCAGAGGTACAGGGTATCTTCTTATTTTTACTTGTACCATACATGCATGCCAGATTATCTCATCAATGAATCTTTTCCTGCTATCTCATTAATTCCCCTCGTAATATTTATAAAACTTTACTTAATATCAGGATGTATATTTTTAATTTTAAATGTATTTAACATATATCATCATTTTCGATATTCAACTATTATTTTATTTGTTTATTTAGTTACATGGAAGAATAATATTTCATATAATCTATATTAAAATTTAATTCAAAAAATAATAATTTAGTCGAATAATAAATGTTATATATAAAATAGTATTGAGTGATTTTATTTTTATTTTTCTCTTCTATTTAGGTATCTCTTTCATGAAATTTATATATACCTTATAAATAAATTAATTTATTGATATTAATCATATTTAAAAATGTTAAAAAATAATCTTATACGAATTACTACTGAATAATAAAAGATATGTAGTTTAATTGAAAATTAAAATGATTTAAATCTTTCATCGAACATCAATGAAGGTCTAATGCATATAAAATATTGTAATTAATTTAAATTTAAATTTAAATTTAATTTATTTATTATCAAGTTGAATTTCACCTAAATTTATTAAAATTCTTTTATATATTATTATAAACTTAAACTAGTGTTAGCAAGCTCAATAAATATAAAATTTATTCCATTTTATTTTTAAAAAGCAAGAGATTTATAAAAAAAACATCATTATATATCATACAAATTTATATTGAAATATACAACTTTATATTCATTCAAGTATGATGACATAAATAATAATATATATAATTAATTAAATTATTATTGCTTAAATTAACAATTTATTTCAAAAGCTTATTAATATCTATAATTCCAAGAAGGGTGGAATGTTATAAATACTAAATCATAGTTATGATTAATGCATTTTATGCTTTAGGATTTTAATTACTTCGTTTCTAATCAATATTAATTAATTAAACCTATTCGATTTATTTTTAACTATAACTTAATAATCCTTATAACTATAAAAAAATTTTAATTTATAAGAAATTAAAACAAAATAAATTTAATATGATTTTCTGTTACAAAATTTTATAATATTTTAAAAATAAGTAAATTAAAATTATGGATTCAATACGATTTGATATTCGATATGCTCGGGCCGCAAATATTATAATTATAAAAAGCATTAATTTCAGTGTCTTAATGATTCGAATTGACTAAACCAAGCAAAGTGATTAGGCAGGCTTTGGTTTTTTTTTTTTATTTTTTAATAAAAAATGATTTGAAGGAGCAATCATAACATTACTTAAATGACAAGAATTTTAAAATAATTTATACAATAATGTTTTAATTATGATTCATATAAAATTATTTTTGAAATTAATTATATTAATTATTTTATAAACTTGATTTCCATAAAAAATAATTTCAATATCTAAAATGTCAAATCACATCATATATATATATATATATAACTCTATTTTTATTATATTTATGAATAATATTAAGCAAGCTGTGTATAGTTTATAGTGGCAGTTGCAAATTCGGTTGGCAAGCAGTTGCAAATTCGGTTGGCCATGTCTGTTTTTTTTTTTTTTAAAAAAGAAATTTAATTGTTTTATTAAAATTATTAGTTAGATAGTTATTATTATTTTTTAGTACTACACTTATAGAATATTTTTAAAAGTTTTAAAAAATTATATTCAATTTTTTTCATGAAAAATTAAAATAAATTTTGATATTTTTTTATGATATTAAAAGAAAAAAATTATATAATTGATTTATCATTATATCTATAATAATTAAAAAAATTAAAATAATGTATAAAGGATGCATAAATACGAATAAAACATACGTACATATAACTAGTTAATATATATATATATATAACACAACCTCAGTATTTACATAAACATAAGGGAACCCTTTACATATGATATACATACATATATATATACATACATACATACATATACATACATATATATATATATATATGTATACATATACCGTAAAGTTCTATCAGGTTATTTAGTATCTGCAGAACTGGGCATATATGTTAATCTTATTTCCGGCTCTCGGCTTCTCAGGGGTTCAGTTTTCTTCAGCATCTTTAGCTTAATTTATATATATATATATATATATATGTATGTATATATGTATGTACGTATATGTATCGGTGGGCATTAAGTAAATTTCCAGAGAAACTGGTCCGCAGGGTTTTCGTCAGGATCAGCGGAAAAGTCGAGGCGAGGAGGGCTGACCAGCATTCCCTGAGCCATATTAACCAAGACATTTGGCATATCAAATATCAAATCTTCGTCGATGAATTCATCTCCCATTGCTTTGTAACTTTCTTCCATCATTACTGTTTGATTGATCCCTTTGCCAACCTCATTCACGTCAACCTCGTTATTATTACTCTTGCTATCATTCCCGATCCCTAAAGCATCCCTGGCAGCGCCAATAGCTGCGGCGGCTGAAGCTGCAGCAGCCTGAATATCACGCGGTGAATTGGATTCCGGAATGGGGAGATAACCAGCTGAGTTTGGAAAATTGAGTTCAGCATCTCTTCCTTTAAGTGTTAAAGATGCAACATCATAAGCAACAGCAGCCATTTCAGGTGTAGGGAAAGTTCCTAACCAAATCCTGTTAGGTTTCCTAGGCTCTCGAATTTCAGACACCCATTTCCCATTACTCCTTCTCCTCACTCCACGATAAACCGGGTGGCGGCCAGACACGACGGAGGAAGAAGTGTTGGTGGTGGATTTATTACTCGGCCGGGAGCACTGCATGGCGATACAACAAGAACAAACAAAATATTACTGCTATAAAGGATGGCGGGAAGATGGAGGAGATGATGAGAAGTGATCAGAGAAGCCATTTTCTTTATATATGGAGGAGGAGGAGAAAAGGGAAAGTGCAGACCAGTTGGGGATGAATGGCAACGGCAGTGGCAATGAAGGAATCGGGGTGTAAGCCAGCCAGCTCTGTGTTGGAGATCTGGGTTGGACTGCGTTTTTTTTGTTTTTGTTTTGTTTTTTTTTTGTGGTGATGAGAACGAATTTAACTGCTAATTATTATAATTAATCAGTTATTAATTGTATAGTTAACGTCAAGAAGCATAGTGATGTCTTTTTGGCCATTATAGAGATTTGTGTATCCCGTTCTTCTTAATGTTTCCTTTGATTTTCTTGATCTTAATCATTAACTTCGCTGCCGCAGTACCACTAATCTACTCCCAACAAAAACAGCGGCTCTGGGAAATTACTTGCATATATTTTTGACTACTCCCCATTAACATCTCAAACTATATAGTAAAACAGATATTCGGCAAATCGATTTAAATACTCCATATGATTTTTAAGGGATATGGGTAGTTGCACTCTTTGGGATCTGTATCTTTGTAACGTTCATTCACCAACCTCATCCATCCTTGAAATCCGATTCTAATTGCAGGCACATGTTTCTCGATCATATAGAAACAGTCCCGTAAGGTTTCTCGACTATGTTAAGCAATCTTGCAAGGTTATCGAAGATCTGGACTTGGATTGCTATCATGATCTACATTGATCTACGTTTCAAGATTATCAGCAAACAGGCTTGTGATCATTTCATATTTGATTGGGGTGCATCAGAATAGAATATCTATTTAGAATGATATATATATATATATATATATATATATATATATAATTGATAGGGACAAATATCATATTCCCTGCTGCATCCCGAATACAATTATATATATATTAAAACTATATTATATAAAAATATAGTAAGATTTATATATAAATATACATAATAATCAATTCTAAATATTGATTAGTTAAACATACACATATTTTTACAATATTTAGATAATTATAAAATAATAATTTTATATTATTTTCATTAATAAAAACCTCTATGAGGAGTTAGGGATCCTTCGGGCGAGGATCTTTGTACAAGAATCCTTGCAGAATAAGGATGATAATAACTTTTTTTGGTCATAGAATAAGATAAAATATCGATTAAAATTATAAAATATTTATTTAATTCAATCATAAATACTGTAACATTATATTTAATATATTTTTAAATACAATATTTATTAAAATTAAATTATATTAAAATATTGATTTAATTGAATAACAAATACCCTAATATTAATATTAAAGTGATTCTAAATATAGAATAAGAAAGTGGGAACATTTAGGGTAGCATTCCCTCCACTAAAAAAAGGAAGATTTTATTTGATTTAATCATAAGATTAATAGTAGCCAACAGTTCGTCACATATCTGAGTCATACGTGTAAACCAAATTAATAATAATAATAATAATAATAATAATAATAATAATAATAATAATAATAATAAATCTTTACTATTTCACTAGATCAATCTAATTAATTATATATTTATAACAAATAATATTTGTGTTATTTATAATTTAAATAATTTTTTTATATCATATATATCAATTTTTTAAATATGTAATATTTTCATTTTCAAAACTCAAATATAAATATTTATCATCAGTTTTTAAAATATTATTATCTATTTTTGAATCGAATAAACAATCTTTGAAAAATGATGAATTTGAATCATAAATATTCTTTATATATATATATATATATATATATTTTATAAATAGATATAAAGAGAAAACAATGAAAATTATTATATTATTGCATTGAAATTTTTATTAAATATATTTTAGATTCTTAAATTTGTATCTTTTTTATTTAATATTATACTCGATATAATTAAATTTGTAAATATATATATATATATATGGGTGTTAATGAGGTGGGGGAGTGTTATTGAAGGTATGAAATTCATGACAAGTCGCAATCAGTACCAACCTGCTCGGATTGAAAGAGAATGTCTGCGTTCAAGTGCATGTATTATGGAATTATCTCTTCCTTGACTATTAACACCAACCTATTCTCATCTTTCCCCCAACTTGCAAGCAATCCATCCCCATTATTATACTCTTAATCCTTTTGTTTCTCATCAAACCATTCCGTATTTCAACGTTTACTCAACATTACTCTTAATAAACTCATAAGAAATTACTTAAAAATCTCAAAATTTAGCTAATTAGATGATGAATAAGAACCCTCGTTAGATAGTACTTTGAATATTTCATCAATACTTGTTAGTCTTTTGTTCTACTGAGAAAATCAAATCAAACTACACATCATTTACAATCTTTAAGGACAGATGTCGCATTAGACTACTTTAGAAGGACGATAACAAATAAACTAGCATGATAACTTTGATAAGTATACTTACAAAATTCATGATTTTAAACTTCATTCCATATGATTTCATCCTATCAAATTTAAGCATGCATATATGTATATATAATTTCATTTTAGATATATTATTTGACATTTATCATTAAAATTTTCTTATTTTCTGAATTCATCATTATTTATTAGGATTTATCATGTTCGACTATAATTTTTAAAATGATATTTAATATTTTAATTAAATCAATATTGATATTTTTTAAAAGATTGTTTGATAACGTAATGTTTAAAGCTTGAGATAGTATTTCATGCAAAGCCGCAATCTAACTATTAATATTTTATTCATTAATTTTTTTATTTTAAATTGAATAAGACATCAATTTTAAAAACTTACATAAATAATCAACTATAAACGACTAATGTTATAACTATTAATTATATCATAATTATACAAACAACTGATTTTAATGAATAAATTTACATTCATTTCTATTTTAATACATAAAAAATATAATATGAATAAATTATTTTTTAAAAAAAAGAAAAGAAAAGAAAAGTGAGTCCAATGTTATGTGTCAATAGAAGGGTCGACCACAAAATCTATGTCTGAAAATTTCCTATCCGTATAAAGCTTAGGGTTTTGCCCTTTTTCTTTGGTTTGTGCATCCCAACCATTGATAGGGACTGGAATGGACCCATTTGCTCTAATGCAGATAATGTTGTAATTTGGACATCTTCAAGGATTCCATCTGTAAAGTGTTTTAAGCTCAACAGTTGAAAATGAAACCCCATGAAAATGTGGCTTCATGATATGATTATTCCCCCATTACTTTTTCAAAGTAATTTCAATAGTTTAAACCAACTCACATTTAATGTTATTAGCATATATTATAATTTCATTTACATATAACATTATCTAAAATATTTTCAAATCTTAATTTATATTTATCATAATTAAAATTTAAAATAACCTTAAATAACATAATCTACAAGAAGTTATACCCGTATATGAGTATATCATGAAGATATGCCTACATAGATATGTTATAGTTTAAGACCACGTTGATAGTATTATATATAAATTATTCATGATTTTGATTAACTGATTTTTTTGATATGATATCAGAATTTTTATGATCTTAATTATTAACTAATTAAATTTAGGATATGAATTTATGCATATTTACGTTTTAAGGTTGCATGATTCTTTGATAAAAAAAAAGTAATTGATGAATAATAAATAAACATTTTTACAATATTTTTAAAAAAATTTAAAAAATACATGATATTATTCTAAAATATAAAATACAATCAATCATTTTTATAATTAATATTAAAAATAATAGAAGGTAAATTATCGAAAAATAAAAGAAAGATGAAGATAGTGGAGAGAATTCAAAAAGAGAAAAGAGAGGAAGATAGGGTCGAGCGACAAGTTTTGTGGTGAAGGATTTTACTAAAATTGAAGTAGAGAAATTGGGGCGCTATTAACTTCGTTTCTTTGGAGTTTTGATCGCAACGAAGACTTGAGAGTGTAAGTGATGTCATCTCTCTCAACTCAAGTGCCTGCCTGTTAATACTCGCCTACACTATCTATACATATATATTAGCAGAAAATTTATTTGATTTAAATGATCTATTTACTGGATTAATAATTTTCTATCTTTATAATATATTTTAATACATAAATATTCTTGAGTGTGTGTATATGTATATATATACATTTATTTTTGTCTTTATATTGAAATAAAATAATAGTTAATAAATGAGATTTTTATGGATTGGATTGTAGATTGTTTGATTATAAAAATTTAACAATATTTTCTCATGGATCAACCCTTATATGTACACTAAAATAGAGTGCGTGTGTGTGTGTGTGTGTGTTTTTTTTTTGATGTATTATTGGATATAATCATGGTAGATAAACATAAAAAACTAAAAGCCATCCTGAGTCGGAGGGATTTAGTTTGAGCAAGGCTCAACCCAATAATGAGGAACATAAGATTTGCATGTGCAAGTTCTTAGTAAAAAAAAAGTAGTTAAAGTAGTTAAAGTGGAACATGGAACCAGAATATGGTTTTCTTTTAAAGGGAGTTTATCATCTATTATAAGTAACTGGAATCAAGAAATCATGGCCATCCCTATTTTTGATTCCATCATGGTATTTAGGCGTTTAGGCGAAAGAAGAGTATAATTTTAGTCAATGGTTTCTTTGTTTCATGGCAATGCCCCCGCACAAGAGACAGTTTTGGCTAATTGGCTGTGACTTGGGAAGAAAAACGATACCAACTTCACAATTGTGAGATCCCATTCGTTACTGGGTTTTGTTATTCTTACAGATGGATATGAAATTTATGAAGGCAACTCTTTGGACTGGTGATAGTGTGTGTTTGAGAAGTTGAGAATCACTTACCGTTGATGATATGACCGCATGCTGACCTTAATTGCTTGGCTTGGCTGACGCCGTTCAATGTTTTAAACAGGAAAATCGAAGGCAGCATTGCAAACTTACCAGACAATAAGCAGGCAACAGATAAGTCTCAATCAACTTGATAAAACAGAACACAATGCCAACAGTTCTTATGTTCCAAACAGAAATTCCAGCCAAGAAATTTAAATACTCGAGTTTCTTATTACGACTTGCTAAATTCTAAATCCGATCGGCGAGGGGAAAAAGAGGGTTCTGAAACTATGCCTGCGACATGACAATCTATTACTCTCGAATTTCAAAAAGAAAACACACTTGAGAAAATTGTTAGTATTTGTAGTCCTTGACATGTAGGCTGTCCGCCGCACCCTCGCCGAGGGTGGCATCGCCCTTGTAAGTTCCGAGAGTTGCCTCCGAGTTGGCCTTACACCTGATGAGCAATGCTTCCTGAGCCTTCTTCACATTCTCCTCCTTCCCAGCCCAAGCCTTTAGGGTACTTGCCTGAAGGGCACGTCCGAAGGAGAAGGAAAGGGTCCATGGTTTCTTGGTCTTAAGCTTGTTCATTGCATTCAGGTTGCGGGTTGCCTCTTCCTCACTCTGCCCACCGGACAAGAAAACAACTGCCGGAACAGCAACTGGCACGGTTCGCTGTAGGGCACGAACTGTATGCTCGGCAATCACCTCGGGTGCAACTTTAGCAGAATCTGATCCAGGGGTGACCATGTTGGGCTTCAAAAGGGTTCCTTCGAGTAAGACATGGTGATCATTAAGAGCTTTGTAACATGCGGCGAGTACACGCTCAGTGACATCAGCGCATTTGTTGATATCATGAGGACCATCAACCAAAATCTCAGGCTCAACAATGGGTACCAAACCATTCTCCTGGCAGATAATGGCATATCTAGCCAAACCCTCAGCGTTCAAATTAATAGCAAGCTGAGATGGCTCATTAGGGCCAATCTTAAGCACAGCGCGCCATTTGGCGAACCGTGCACCAGCTTCGTAATACTTCTGGCAACGCTGAGCAAGCCCATCATGACCCTGAGTTGTAGTCTCACCGTCGGTTCCAGCAACCTCAACGGTACCCTTGTCGACCTTAATACCAGGAAGAACACCATTTTCCTTCAAAAGCTCAGCAAAAGCCTTGCCTGCACAAAATCAAGATTCAAATTAAAATCCTTTCAATTAAAAAAAAACAATTGGACAATTATACTATACAAAAATCACTATTGATATACCTGATTTAGTTTTCTGATAGAGGGTTTCCTCAAAGAGAATAACGCCACTAAGGTATTGGAGGGCACCAGGAGCGGTGAAAAGAAGCTCACGAAGAGCGCGTCTGTTTTCCTCGACATTCTCGACATTGATGTTAGATAAACGCTTGCCAATTGTGCCAGTAGATTCGTCAGCGGCAAGGATACCCTTTCCAGGTGTGCCAATATAGGCAGCATTTGCGATCAGCTCATCTGCAACGGCCAACAAATAGTAGATTAGATTCAAATTAATAAAACTTCAAAAAAAATAAATACCAATAAGATAAATCCCCCATAATCAATACAAAAGCAAAACGACGAACGTATCTTATTTGATAATTTAATACAGTTAGAAAAAGATAGTATGAAAAAGAAAAGTTTCCTCAAACTTCTAGATCTTTAAAAAATAAACATAGGTATAAAATACGCACTCATAAGTTCATTGAAGTGAGATCTGATGAAAATCCATAATGAAAAAGTACATCGAAACTGATCAAGATTGAACCGATGAACTAAAGTTTGCAAACAGATCTAATTGAACAAGCAACAGTCGCATCAGAGTATAATAACAGTAACTAAACAACAGATCTAACAAAATTATATAAAAAGAATTAAAAGTATGAGATACGAACAGATCTGATGGAATCGAAGTGAAGCAAACTAATTAAAAGAGAAAGAAAAAGGAAATTACCGGCGTATTTGCCCTTGTAAGCAGTCATGGCGATGGCTATGGAGATTTGTAGAGAGAGAGAGGGTTTGGTGAGAGACAGAAATGGAGAGAAATATGGGGAAGTTGGATTACAGAAAAGGGGTTTATATATAGTAGAAAAAAGATGATAGGGCAGGAAAATAGTGCGACGGAGACTGGTGGGAAGGGCAAATTGGGCATCGAATTTGTCCCCAACTGACTTTCTTCGCACGTAATAGAACGTTGTTCTAGATACATCGCCTTCGTCCCTTCGTCCTTCGCTGGTTTTGTCCCGCTTTTACTCTTTTGCCCTCTTACCACGACCGTTATGCATCATCATCTTACTATGCACTTACTCATAATTACCCTTTCTTGTTTATTTCTTTTTTTTTCTCTTACAAATTAAAGAAAAGAGAGGTTCATATTTTAAGATATAATAATAATAATTAATAGATATAAATATTTTAAGACTTTAATATTTGTATTATACATTCATAAAATTATCTATAAATATTATTTAATTATTTAAATTTTTAAATTAAATTTATATAATATATATTAGAGTTCTAATAATTGAAAAGTTTAAAGTTTAATTTATAACTATTTTAATTATTAAATAATATAATTTAGCATCAGATAAATATAAATTTATATATATTCATACTTTAAACATAATCAACATTTACATATTGAAATATATCTAAAATAATATAAAATTATTTTTAAACCTCATCTAATAATATGAAATTTTAAGTTAAATAATTATTGAGAATTTCACATGTTCCTTCAACAATTAAAAATAATATTAAATTATAGTTTAATATTTTGATTTAATTCTTTTATATTAAAGTTTTGTATGATAAACTTAATTAGTATATAATTGGTTAATTAGTTTTATATTTGTTAATAATTTTTTTTATCAATGTTTAGGCTTTTTTAAACCAATTTGAAGATAAAAGAGTTTACTAAATATTAACCTAAAATATTTAAAAATTAAAAAATTAATTTTTTACACATAAAATTTTAAATTTATAAATATTAACATAATTATTAATTCATCTAATAATATAAATTAAAATAATAATATTTTAATGAAATTAACACTTTAAATCCTACGAATAGAAACTAATTGACATGTATTTTTGAAACATTTTAATGCATAATTCATGGAATTCAATATAACATTATTATAATCCTTATTAAAAATGAAAATTAATAAATTTGAATCTAGTGTTATATTTATACTAAAATCTAGTAAAAGCATCAAATTTATAGTGATTTGAGATAATCTTATCTGCATTCACTTATCCAATCACATAAATTAAATTTTCACTAATCTCTTTAAGATTACACAGATTAATTTTGAAATCAAGAATCAAAACTTAAATATTTTTAAGATTCACACTCAAATCTTTACAATAAAAATTAATCTCATAATAAATTCTTTAAAATACAACAATTAGCCTAAATAATTATTTTTGTCAATATAAAATCAATTATAATATGAAAGCAATCGATAAAAGTTTAAAATGTTCAATAGAAAAACTTAATAATCTAAGAATCTAAGTTATTTTATCTATTTAACAAGTTTTAGATATATTTTTAAAATTATATTTAATTAAAAATAAAAATTATAGTAAAATATAAATATGAAATTAACTCAAGCACTAGATTTTTATAAAATTCCTTAAACTTGGGTGATGATTTGACTTGCATTAAGTCAACTTTCAGGGGAAAATGTAAAAAAAAGAAAGGTAAAAATGAATGGAACCTTCAAAATTTGGGGTATCATGGGAATTAACGGAAGGGTAAAATGGAGAATGTCTTGTTTTCTCGAAATCCAAGTGGCGTGAAAATGTGGGATTGATAAAAGGGGAAAACCTTTCAACGGAAAAACCAGCCTACCGGAAAGCTGAAAAGACCATTTGCCACTTCTACCCAAAACAAGGTGCCAATTCCTGGTATTAAAAATATTGCAAAAATAAAGTTAATAACCATCCTTTCCCAATATTATTTTTAATATATCTATTAGCTTTTTTTTTATTATAATTTTAAATAATTATTTTAGTTAAAAAATTGAAAAATATTTCTATAAAATTCAATTTAAATAGAGTCGTAAATACGTAAATTAAAAAATATTTTATCTATACTTTGATTTATATATAAATGAATGAAGATTTTTTATTTTAAATTTGAAATATTTTTAGCTTTGATTGTTGGGGCAATAATTTTTTAAAATGGAATATAATTTAATGAGTTTAATATATTTATTATATACTTTTATTTTTATAAGAAATAATCGATAAAAATAAATTAACAAGATTATTCTTGTTTTTGTTTATGTCTCGGATTAAAGTAAATTACTACGATTCATCTTCGTATCGATTGATATTTTTCACAAATTTTACAAACAAAAACTTTTATTTTCATATTTGTTATTTCTTATTAATTTTATCTTATTATAACATTTTAATCGGACATATTTATAATGAAATTAAAGGGAACAAATCGAAAAGGAAGTAGAATTTTATTAATTTGTTGGGAAGAGAATTGGTTGTTTGTATTAATAATGAAAAGGATTTTCACTGTGTGAGAATTGACCGGTTCTCCTTTCTGCCATGGCAGAATGGCCCCTGCCAACTGAAGCTGACAACACCATATTTTAAAGGAGAAAGAAAAAGAATCTTTCCATGGAGAAATTCTCATCTTCAATTAGGTTATTATTACAAGCTTATATGAGTCAAAATTACAGGAAGGATGGCAAATAATAAGAAATTCAGTATCATATTTGCCTGTAATCACAAGTCTCAGAGATTTTGTATAAATAGGAATGGAAAAGGAAACCTGAAGAATGGAAGAAGGAAAGTCAGTCAGGATTCTTGGAGGCTGAAATCAGCAAGGAAAACTCTGATTTCTCTTGTCCTTTCTGCTCCAATTTCTTCTCTTCTAGCCATAATCTGCTGTCCAATCCACTTCTTGTCCTGAACATGAAAACAGCAAAACCTGGGGAAGATGACGATGATGATTGTCTGAAGAACCAATCATGCAAATCCCACATCAAATCTACCGATAACCCATCCAAGAAAATGGTCTGATTTCCTCTGAAATTCCATTTCAGTCTTTCCGCTTGGAAAATTGTTTTTCTATCAATCCACACAGACAATGCAGGAGGAGGAGGATTCTTTGATCCATCTTCTTCGATTCCACTGCATTTTATCAGTATTTCATGAGCTATACCAGATTCTGAAAACTGTGCTTTCGTTGAATAAGAATAAATTCCATTCCCTGATGAAAATTGCTCGTTTCTTGAAACCAATGAAGATTTCAACCTCTGGGATTTACTTCTGAACCAATGGTCTTCTTCATCTCCATTTCCATCTTCATCCATTTCTCCAAGAAACAAGACTAATTCTGAATCAACAGAAACGACAACGTAAAAACCACCGATCGGCTCAGGCCCAGTGTCGTAGTAAGCAGAAGAAAGATCCCAATAAACATCAATCTTTGAATCGCAAAACTGCAAAGTCTTGGAACCTTTAATATCTCCAAGAAAATGGGAAATGGCATTGAGTTTGGAAGAAGGGAAAGAAATGGAATCACAAGCAATAGTAACAGCAACAAGGCCAGAACTTGACAGTTTCTTACACCATGTAAGAGTAACAAAAAAGGTTTTCAGAGATTTTGCCGAAGATTTGATCTTATATGTACAAGTAACAGTATCAGGAAACGAAGAAGGAATATGATCAGGAGGAGAAACAAATGGTTGATTTGAAGAAACACCTGAACAATACGAACCTGTAACTCTAATGGCATGTTCACTATAACAAGTTGACAAGCTTTTCATTGCAAATCAAATGAAGAAACAAGTCGAAGAAAAGAAAAAATCTATCAGAGAAAGCAGTTGCAGGGAAGTTATGGAGAAAAGGAAAAGTAAAAAGAAAAAAGGAAAAACTGTTATTGTTGGAAAGGATTGATGGAGCTTGTTCCAGGAACAGAAAGGACTGATGGGTTTGATTTTGATGTATTGTTGGAAATCTTGAAGTTGAAGAAAACAAAAGAAAATTGAAGGTGACAAAAGATGGAGAGAAGCCGTACTGTTCTTGTTTCTTCGGTCCGTCCCCCATGTGAATCTGTCTTTTCCATTTCCATGGCCTAGTTTCATGCCCAAGATATTCAATTTCAATAACGACAAACCACTTCTTAATGATTTCTCATCCTTTTGTTTTAGATAAAATTAATTAATTTTCATTTTTTCACATTATTTTTTATATTTTTTATCATTTATTTTTTAAATATAAATTAAATTAAAATTATTTTATTATTATTTATATTTTTAATATAATAAAGATTTAACATGTTATTATTTCATAATTTAAAACAATTAAAAAAATAAAATCTATTTTTATAAAACAGAAAGTATAAAATATAAAAATCTACATGAAGACATTAATGTAATATTTGAGTAATTTAAATAAAATTGAAAATTTTATTCATTAAATATTTTACAAATATTTAAAAATTGTAGTAATGAAAAATGAAAAATAAAAGAAAATAAAAAAGATGGACGGGCATGGAAAGCATTAATGGGGATTCTTCTTGTGATATAAATAAGCTTAAATATGTAGTCTTTGGTTGTTTTCTGCATGTGCCACTTCACACCTAATTCACCAACAAAAAATAAAAAAAATTGGATTCATTACCTAATATAATAACAGCTGGTAAAGTTTGACCTTGGTATCTCAAAAGGTGATGCCCTCACCCCAAAAGCTCTCACACCCGAACCCGAACAGTTGTAGAGGGATAAATCACGGTATCCAGCGGCCTCCTAGATGGGGGTCCGTGGTCTTGATACCCACAAGGAGCCCACTCAGAGGATGTGACTCCCACACTTCGGCTGCCAAGACTCGAACCGTGGACTTTTGGTATCTCAACACCCACCTGAGTACCAACTGAGCTACGTCCGTGCGGGCTAGTAAAGTTTGACCTCACATTTGATCTACAATTTTATCATTTTTTATGGATTTTTTAATGTTTTAATTTTCTTATATTTTTCTATGATTTTATAATAAAATGGTATAAACATTTTTCGAGAAATTTAATAATATGAATTTGATCCTTCATTAACGAAAATATGAATTCTTATTAAATAATTAATTTAATATGAAATTAAAATTATTTTGTAGAAATAGTTTTTTAGCTTTTTTTTTTAATTTTAAAGGATCATGAAAAGTACCATTATTTTTTAATTTTTTTAAACAATAATCCACCATTAGACTATAATATTATTAATATTATTGTTTTTAACTTTTCTTTGATTATTTAATATAATTTTATAGAAGTGATAAATATTCAAACTTGGATTTATAGATTTTTTGAGAGAATTTATACAATTAAATCATAAGATTTTAATAAGATAATATGCTATCATTTACTTTTTAATGTATAAATGATTAATGGATTAATCATATTATTTTCATATATATATAAGAAAAGATGGTTAGAATAATTTTTTAATATTAGTTAAATTTTTTTGTAATTTATTATTTTTATGTGTTAGTATTTGATGACTTATTTCATATCCTAATATTAATTATTTAATTTATTATTTATTATAATTTATTTTATTATAAAATGATAAAAAAAATATAATTTACTATATATTATAATGATTTTAATCATGATTACGGGCTAGCACTATAATTTAATATTACAAATCGAATAATGTAAATATTATTATTATCATGTAATCAACATGATATGGATTAATTTTTAATTATTATTATAATAGTATTTTGAATTATTTACTAAACTAATTATATATATATATATATATATATATATATATATATATATATATATATATATATATATA
>CANYBF010555429.1:0-10134 GCA_948192965.1 Dalechampia spathulata | reverse complement strand
ATTAGCAACTCAAAATCCAAATTAATCAAACTAATGCTTAGGTTTTTAGATTTTCAATTAAAACTAAACAAAACAAGTTGAATTCTATGTAATCTAATCAAATTCAATCAATTAATAAGCTAAAATGAAGTTTCAAAATCGCGGTTCCAGTCAGAATTGAGAGAAAATTGATTTTCAAAAACCTAGCTTTTTTCCCTCTCCCGCCAAAATAACTACCTTTCAAATTATAACCAACTGGCTATCATACCCGATCGGGTATATTAAAAAAATGAAACGGGTAAGATCACTTACCCGAACGGGTAAGAACATACCCGAAAGGGTAAAAACACACTTACCCGAAAGGGTAAGTCACATACCCTAACACATCAAAAGATACCCGAACGGGTATGAGGCACAAAAATGACAAAAGACATTAAATGCAACCCTAAATTGAACTCTGAACTACACCGGAATGAATCAAGATGCCCATGAGGGCAAAACAACAAAGAGATAGGCTCGACTCATCCCAATCAATCCGACCGATCCAAAATTAGGGTGCGACAGTCATTTTCAAAATGGAAAAAGGATGCTGAGATATCTTAGAGGAACATATGAGTAAGACATTTGGTTTAAATCTATATAAAATTTGAAGCTAATGGGATTTTTTTGACAACGATTAGGCATGATATGTAGACGATAGTCGTAGTACAACTGGATATGTTTTTACCTTGGGATCTGGCATGTTCAATTGGTGCTTGAAAAAAATAAGAAGTTGTAGCTCAATCTGTGGCTAAAGCAGAATTCATTGGAGCTACTCTTATAGCTAATCAATGCATTTAGCTCAGAAAAATGCTTATTAATCTAATATGGGAACAAAAAGAACTAACCGAGATCTTCTGTGATAGCAAATAAACCATAGCCATTGTGAAAAATCCAGTTCATCATGGAAAGATAAAGCATATGAAGGTAAAGTTCCATTTCTTAAGAGAGGCTGAAGCAGGAAAGGAGAACAATTTAATCTATTGTAAATCAAAAATTCAAGTTGCAGATTATCGGTAAGGGTTTCGCTACGACCCAGAGCGAGGCTTGCGACGCATGGACCGGGGGCTCGTTTGGAGTGAAAATGCAGTCTTCTCAAGGGGCTACCTTGAGGAATGAGATGTACTTAAAAGAGTTGTAAGATGGAGTCATCACTGGTTGGTTCCGGAATTGGTTCAACCAACCTATTAGCATGAGCTGAAGTTCGATGAATGTTATGGCAATAATCATGAAAGAGTGAATTAACATGAGCTGGATCGTGAAAAATCATGTGAAAATAATCAATTTTAGGTAAATTTGATTAATAGAAAATCAAACTTTCTAAGATCATATGAAACATCACTTAGACACAAATCAATGTCCAATCAAGTTAACATGTCAAGCAATACAATAAACACAATTAAGATAACATTAATTGATTAATTAAGCAAAATAAGATGATTTAATGGCAGAATCATAAGCAAATGATCAAGGCATAATGAATGGGAGTCACTAACATCACTAAATATCAATAAGAGATAGCAAACTCAACCAACCAAAGCCAATCACATCATAAAACATCAATTAAACATATTAAATTAGCATTTAACTTGATTTAAAAGCCAAAATTGATGAAATATGAATGCTATATGATGAACTCAGATCATTAGGGCTATTATGAAGCCATAAATGCTATTGAGGACTTCACTTTTATCAAGAAACAAGCCAAAATCAGTTAGAAAATTTGAATTTCTAGCAAATTAAGATATGATGTACACAACACATTACATGATATGTGTCATATGCAAGTTATATTTGGCGCACATCATGTGATGTGTGCAACATGTATAAGGCAGATCTAAAGGAAATCATGTTTTTTTAGTAAAAACATAAAAATAAAACCAAATCCGAGCCAGTTTATCACAATGGCAAACCATATATAACATTAATAAGCATTGAAATCCATAGAACCATACATGATTGAAGCCAAAGCATTAAAAACAAAGCTAAAATCATAACCCATTTCCAAATCAAGAGGAAAAAGGAAAGAGAATAAACATTCAACTCACCAAAAAGGATTAGGCTTCTGAGATCTTGATTCCAAATGTGATTAGGGATCTAATTAGGGTTAATTAGTTACTAATCCTAAGTTAATTACTTAATTGAGTACTTAATTAACTGAGATTTAATTTTAGCAGAGTTTAAGCAAGTTTGATTAATTTTCTGACCCTTTTTCATAATTACAAGGCTTATATTTATAGATGTAGGTGAAGGAATTGAGAAAATCACATTAGCAATGTGGGATTCTAGAAAAATATATGTTATGTGTGCAGCATATAGTACTATATGCACATCATATAGTCCATAAAAGGCTATATGCGTAGCATGTAGCAGTAGATGCCCAACATGTCACAAATTTGACCTATGTGCACCACCTAATGTAGGCATATTAGGAAATGCATCATAGGTCAAAGAAGCATCATTTAGGACCTTAAGACATGGTATCATATGGAGCATATTAGATTTGCTTGGGAAAAGGCTACCCATCAACATATATTTTCGTGATATGCGCAGCATGTAGCATTATGTGCTCCACACATCAGAAAATGCACGCTATGCGCTTCGTCCTCCACAAGCAAAATATAACATGCTCTGCATGTCCAGAACACTTAAGGGAAGCCCAAAGGCATGTCTGCAAATCGAGGTTGATATCGGGGATCTGTATTAAGCTGAATCGATAAAAACTCAAAACTGTAACTCAAGCCAAAGTCTCAAGGAAGAGTGTTAGGAATGTGAGACTTTGTTTTGATACTTTTTTGGTTTTGTTGGAAATGTGTTATCACATGTTCTAATCAAATGATTGTAAGTAATATGGTAATGGTAACTTATATCAGAAAAATGTAATCATTAATTGTACTCGAAGTATGGTTTAAGTTTGTAAAGTCAATTATGAACTGATTTACATATAAAAATCAGTTACAGGTGAACGTGATGTATCTTCCTTTTTTTGCACCTTCTTTCAATATAATTTTCTACTACTAAAACTCTAACATGAAATCCATATGGAAGACTCGTATCAAGAGATAAAAGGAACAAATAACTATTATGAGTTCTTGAATGGATATTCCATATATAATGTGATCGAAAGAAGCATCAAATTGTCAGCTAACAAGCTAGCTTATGTATTTGTCAATGGTTAGATGACACAGTTTTCTTGCAAGTGTAAGCCCTGGCAACCAAAAGGTAGACCGCCAAGTTTACAGAACTCAGAGCAGCTAAAATCCAGAAGAAATAGTCAAGATGGCCGTAGTTCAAGTTGTCAGGAATCCATCCAGGCTTTCCATGTCTTGTACTGAAATCTGTAACAACATTTACCAGGAGTGTGCTCAAGTAGTTTCCAAGTGCAGCTGTTGTAAGGGATAGAGCTGAGCACAAGCTCCTCATTGCATCAGGCGCTTGCTCGTAGAAGAACTCCAGTTGTCCTATGAAAGTAAAAACCTCTGCACACCCTATGATGAAGTATTGAGGAACTTGCCAAAATATAGACATTGGAATGTGCTTGAGTTCGTAGTAGTGGTGCCTGCTAACTTGTCGGAGTCTGATCAGCTCCAACGTGCCTGCAACAATCATCGCCAAGATAGAGATGGCAAGGCCAATTGCGATTCGTTGGAGTTGGGTGAACCCGTTTTTATGACCCGTGAATCTGCTGGCGACTGGCACGATGAGACGATCGTAAATGGGTACCCAGAAGATTACGCTGATAGTGTCGAAAAGGGAAAGCGAAGCTGAAGGGATCGAGAATGACTGGGTAATGTGAAGATCCATTGTATTGCCTTGCAAGACGAATAAGGTTCCCATTTGACTATACACAGCAGAAAATATTATGCCAGTTGCCCATATCGGAAGCAATCTGATGATGGATTTGAGCTCTTCAACCTGAGTTACTGTGCATAAAGTCCATCTGTTTACTGAGCCTTTGACACGATCCGATGGCGTCTCCACAGCGGCCTTGTCAAAGAAACTGAAGTCACAGACAGTAAGCATTTCATTACTTCATCTCCAAGCAAAAATAGACAATTCCAAGTTACAAAGGAGATTTTCTGAACTAATTGTATATATGCTAGACCTTAGTTGTTCTGTGTGGTCAAGCTTTCGGCTTCCTTTGACAGCAGATTCCTCATCAGGAGTTTCAAACAGAAGAGAATCATCGTTGGGCACTTGTACTCTGAATTTCTTCAAGGATGCAACAATAACTTGGCAGATTCTCGTCAAGGGGCTTCCTCCAGGTCTTTGATTCCGATACAACTCAGTACCTGAAAAGAAACTCGCAACAGCAATTGACATTGCCACTGCTGGAATGCCAAATCCCCAACCCCAACCAACGTTTGTTTGTATCCAAACAAGCACTGACGAAGCAACAAGAGCACCAATGTTAATCGAAAAGTAGAACCAATTGAAGAAAGAACTCTTCTTTTTCTTCTCAGCTTCGTCAGAATCATCAAACTGATCTGCACCGAAGGAAGATACACAAGGCTTGATACCTCCTGTACCAAGAGCTATAAGGTATAGTCCCAAAAAGAAGACAGTAGTTTGCCGCGCTGTTGGATTGCAGATATTCGTATGATCATCGCAAGATGGCTTTAATCCATGGACAGTTGCTGACAAGGTTAGCGTCGTCATCCCCTGAAACGAAAAAACAAAGGGGGGCGGGGCCGAGTAAGCTTTAGAAGAAACTGTGAAGTCCTTTCCAGACAGGTATAAGTAGATGTGCATCATGTAAAAATTTGATGAAGCTTACAAGGACGTAAATAATAGAGAAACTGGCAATTGTCCAATATCTTCCCAAGTATGCATCAGCTAGAAAAGCACCAAGCAATGGCATGACATAGCATGTGCCTGACCAATTTGTGACATTGTTGACAGCCTCAACACTGCCCTGACTGAGTTGAAATTTAAGATAATTGACAAGGTTGGTGTTGATACCGTAGTATGCTAATCTTTCACAACATTCATTTCCTACAGAAAATTTCCACATGGATGAGTTACAGTGGGAAGCAATTAACAGACAAACTATCAGAATCAGAAAAGTTAATAGAAAATATAGTCACCAAGTATATAAGGACAGGCTTTCCAGGTTCCTGTTTTTTCCCTGATGGCAGGATTGCCACGGAAATCAGTAGTGCCATCTTTGGTATAGATATCTTCTCCTTCCATTGTTTTTTCAAGTATCTTAACTTTATCTCTTCATTTCATCCTTATATCATGAGAAACTTTGAAATGACAACATGAAGGAAAACTAGTTTAATATACAGAAAGTTCAATACCAATACAAAGTAGTAGGAAAAAAGATGAAAGAAAACCCGACTGCCTAGTGAAAGGTGAACTGCTTTAAATTGCTGAAGATGCATTGCGTGTTCCAAGCAGACAATGGTTGGTTAAATTTCCGGCACACAGTTCTATCCGCAATTACGTAGTTGAATTGATAGGAAGATATGCATGGCACCTAAGAAACTGAAACCCATTCCGGTTTCATTTATGAGCGATATGAAGCCACGTTCAGAATCTGGCACACTTTTATAGAAGCTACAAGTTACTTTACGACAGCAGGATCGTTGTTCAGCTATCAATCTGGCTATAGGTAAACAATTGGTAACTCAGGATTGGCTATCCGGTTCATTTTCTGCCTTTGATAAGTAAAGTTCTAAACCAGATATAAGAACTCTTCTTGCCAACTCTACAAGGAGGCAAATTCCTAACTTGTCATGCTGCTTTCTGATTTGAGATTGCCATATAAATTTTCTTGCTCCAGTTGGGGCATAAAGGATCTGAATAATGTGTTTTTGAGAAATATTTTCCAAAAGTAACTTGAGATTAAATTTATTTTTGAAATAATGTGATAATTTGTATTTATTTTTTCAAAAAATTTTTGACAATTAAATCGATGATGAAGCTGTTGATCTTAGTTGTAAGAGGGATATAAATTTTGCACTGAAATCATCATTCTAACTGACGATTCCAGTTGTACAGATGATAAATTGACATCAACTAAAATCGATGATTAGATAAATGATTTTAGTGTAAATATGACATATAATAATTAGATCATTATTGACTGTAATTATTTTAGAGATATATTAAAAAATAGATGATATTAATTTATAAATGATTTAAAATTGTTAATGAATGGAAGAAGATAAAAAAGATATTTAAATAATATAGTAATTTTAATATTTTTGGAGTTAATAAGAAATTTAATTTGAATATATTTTATAATGAAAGTTAAAATGTTATATTGGTTAATATTTTTGAGATTAAAATAATTGAGTAAATTAATGAATTAAGCAATTTATTAAGTTTATGTAAAAAGATATTCATAATGTATTAATGTTATAGTAAAATATGTTAATGATTATAAATGGCATAATGTAGTGAAGGAAAATTAAAATATTTTATTGTGAATATTTTTAAAATATTAATAATAAAGTAAAGTAAATTGTTGGAATAAACAAGAAAATTTGTATATTAAAAAAGATTAATAATTGTAGAAAATATATTGATCATTTAATTAATTTTCCAAAAAAACATTTTAATTTATTTTGTTGAAAGATATTAATAATTATAAATTACATATTTGTGTTGGAGGAAATTGAAAGTAATTTGTTGTTTGTGTAAATAAAAATAATAAAATAAATGATTTTAAAAACTAAGTTTTGTAATTTTTATGGAAATATATATTAATCATTTTAGATTTAATATTTTATTAAATGAAAAATTAAATGATTTAGAATATTTAGTTTTGTAATTATTATGTAAAATATATTAAGTACTTATTAATTATTATGTAACTATTAATTATGTTATTTTCTATTATGAATATTTTTAAGTGGTTGGTTTTTTGTTGAATAATATTTGGTAGTGATGATATTGTGACAAGAAATTTATAATTATATTTTGATAGTATGATATTAATAAAATTTTAAATGAAAATAATTATAAAAAGAAAATGAACAAAGAGTGAATTACAATAACATAGAAAAGTAAACATGTATTGGTCAAGTACATCAATGGAATCCTAAATGACCACCAGTTCCATATCGAGGCTATCATCTATTTCGTTATGGTTGTTATCTTTGATAAACTTTTTTTTTCTTGATTATGTGATGATGAATCCTCATTGACATGATCATAATTTTGAATAGGTATAATAACATTTAGATCAAATTATGGAGTATGAGAAGGTATGAATGATGAAGAGAGAAAAATATTAACCCATGTATTATAAAGATCTTTAGATTGAATTGAAGTAATGAGGAATGCATGCATCACATTTGATGTAGGTATAACTGGATATACTTTAGATGATGTAAAGAATGATGACATGTTTGGGAATTATAGGAAAAATCTTGAATATGGAGGTTAATTATGAAAAGAGGGTTATAAGTGTTGATGATAATTCATTGGAGGAGAATTATGTTCATAAGGAATTAAAGAACTAGTTCTTGGATTATCTTGTATATTAAATGTAAAATCAAGTGGAAGAGTTAAAGATGATAAATTGCTCATGTCTGTAGAAGTCCCACATAATATCTGAGTGTAACTATG
Organism: Dalechampia spathulata; assembly: GCA_948192965.1. Classification (NCBI taxonomy): domain Eukaryota; kingdom Viridiplantae; phylum Streptophyta; class Magnoliopsida; order Malpighiales; family Euphorbiaceae; genus Dalechampia; species Dalechampia spathulata. The sequence continues at coordinate 2,535 of CANYBF010555429.1, read as the reverse complement.
CAAAGTTATTAATGGTAGCATAGAGATAACACCTTCCATTGCAGGATCATGAAATATTTATCTTCTAAAAGACATGGTTGGGCTCCTCCTACATGTGGTCATTTATTGCATTTGGATTCTATGGAATTTAATTAGAGGTGGCGTCGATTGTGGTGTATGTGATGATGAGAAGTAGTTATCGATTACCTAAAACACCTAAAATGCTTGCTATTTTTTTTTTATCAAAGTGATGGGAAACCTTCTTTATTACTCAAAGTAATGTCATGAATTCCATTAGCATATGTTAAGAAAGGAAGGAGATCAAGATTAAATAATAAAGTTAATATATATTGAAATAATAATAAAAAGTGTTCATAATAAAATGAAGTTATCAATGCAACAAGTTTGACCCTATCTATTGATACCTATTAATGAAGTTCATCTTGTTAGTATGGAGGTACTAGAAATGGTTAGTCCATACTAAATTAGTGTAAGTATCTATTTGGTTGGTGTCACTCAACAATACTAAAGCAAATAAATGGTACCATCACTATCTAAATGTCTTGACCAGTTATAAAAATGATGGCAAACTATTCATGATTAAGTTGTATGACTCCTAAACAATCTATAATATTAAAAATATAAGTATTACTTAGGTTAATGATTGATATCAAATATAAAAGAGATGTAAATATACTTTTAAGAATTTAGAAATGACATGGTCATTCTATTGTGTATCTAATAATAACCAATAACTACTTGTGACATTGCTTGATATGTCTATAGTTATTTGTGATACTTATCACCTAATCATTTGAATGAATATTAAAATAATGATAAATTTTGATTTATTGAATGAATAAATATTTTTCTAATTATATTCAAAAGAAGAAATAGAATACACATAACCATAAGGATGAATACCATCAATGGGGATATGAAAGTGCAAAGTTAGTGCTAAGAAAGATAATCTTTTCCGATGCTTATAATTGCATAATGAATAATGCTATAATAACTTGAGAAGCCATTAGATTTGTAGCATGACATAATTAATGATATAACCCGGTTAAGTATGCGCCTCCTAACTATATGTACCAATATCTTCCAAGTTGCTTAAAAGTGATAAAAATATTAAATGGACCCTGCCAGTTGATTGGTTAGAAAAATAGTTCACTAATTACTTATAAAATTAATGCTCTAATATACCATTGAATAGTGGAATCATCAGCATGTGTAGCTAAGCTAAGAAAATTTTTTGATAGTTAACTCATTTTTAATATACTATCAAGTAAAACATCGTTTAATGGTATAACTTATAGCAAACTTTGACATTAATTAGACTAGTCGTGACTCAAATGTCTTATTACAAGTCTACCATCAACTTTTAAACCTATAAGAATCTTAAAATCTTGTAAAGTAATTGTCATTTCACCAATTGGAACATGTAATATATATGTTTATAGGAGCAAAATAGATGTAGCATAAAATCCATATATTTTAAGATAATAAATTACTCATGGATCAAAATTTTCAAGGTCTTTTGATTGAAAATATTTATAATTTGTTATTTGATGATATAATAATACATCAGGAGTCACCAGCATGTAAAATCAATATTAGTAAATATTGTTATGTTTGAAGTTTATATGAAACTATAAGAAAGAAATTAACCTTATTACTCCATATTGCAGTTATTCGATGCATAATTTACCTTATGATCAAATTAGAAACAAGAGGTCTAAGTTGCATAAAATGTTATGGAATTGATCATTAATCCATATTATATATTCACCTTAAGAAATATAAAAACCATTAATGAAGTTTATGAAGAGAAATAATTGAACCAAAGGTAAAAATTCATTTCATTATATAAATTTAAATAATATAACATGTATTTACATTGAATGAATCTATAAATAATTGAAAATGAAATGTCTTTAATTAATTAAAAAATTATGAACTATGTAAAAAAATAAGAAAATAGAAAATGAAGTAGATATGAGAATGAAATAGATAAAGAATTATTATACTTATATAGAAAATAAAATAGAAGTACCTTACATTATTAATATTCCATGAATTTGAGATATAATATAGTATATGTAATAGAAGGAGAAGATGAAGAAACAAGTGATTTTTGGTTATGTTATAATTTTTCTTAAAAATAATAACTACTAACACATTTAATAGAAAAGCTTAAGTATTTTCAAAGAAGAATTGAACAAAAATTAAAAGAGAAATTGAATAAAAATTAAAAATGCTTAACATGTTAAAAGAACAATTGTATGAGAAAAAAAGTGGAGAAGTTGGGAAACCCTAGCCATGAAAACCCCTAGGAGGAGAAGTTGTAAAAGTGTAAGTTAAAAGAAATAATTTTTTAAAGAAGATTTCAAACCCTGGTTGTATGAAATGGAATGTGTCGCACCCTAAATTTGAGCCTCTCGGATTGATTGGGATGAGCCGGACTATTTCTTCATTGCTTTGCCTTTGCGGGCATTCCCGGTTCATTCAGGTGCAGTTCAGGGTTTGTTTAGGTTGCTTAGGGTATGTTTTGGG
>CANYBF010555284.1:0-21319 GCA_948192965.1 Dalechampia spathulata | reverse complement strand
ATGCTTCTATGGTTTGTTGGATGGCTATATGTGTTGGAATGATGCTTATACCATGAAAACATGCATTGAGAGAGGGGAATGGATGGATGAGAGAGAATAGGAAGGAGAGTGATGAGTGCAGAGCTAAGCTCTGGGCATGCTGGGTCAATCATGTGAATGGGATTCCGTCAAGGAATCATATAGATTAATACCCTCCCAATGGGAGATGAGTCTCGAGACATACAGTAGGAAATGGGTGCATAGCACCATACAGTTAAATGTCCTCCTTCGGGAGATGAGTACCGGTACATACAGGGACCCAGTATGTGTGAAAGGAATGTGCATAACGATAAGAAAAGAAAAGGGTTATGAGAATGAAAATAAGGGAGAGTGTCAGGCATGTTGCATTACATTGCATTTATTGGAAATGTATTTTATGATGCTTGAATGCGTATGTTTATCTATGATTTCTTAGCACCACTGAGTTTTATGCTCAGCGTTTATCATTTGATGAACGTAGGTTCCGAGCCTTCAAGGGAGCAGCAGAAGAGGCGGTAGAGGTCGTCAGCTGAGAAGGCATTCTCAAGGTGGTTGTAAAGCTGTTGGCAATCTCCATCCCTTTTTGTATCGTTTAGCTTCTGTTAGTCATAGTGGCAGTAGTAGTTAGTGTTGTGTTTTAGTGGTGAGTTTGTTATGAATAGAGTGAACACCCGTGTAGGTATTAGTTTGTTGTAATTATATCAATGAGCTGTAACAAACTGTGTGAATGAATGAATGTATATTATTGAGGAATTATGCATGCTTGTTTGAATGTATGCCACGCTACCCTTGTCCTCACCACTAGATATTAGATTGTGTACCCATACAAATTCTAACACTCGATTTTAGACGTATCCCTGGTAGGATACGTAGCGGCTTTCTGTTAAGGAGGTTGTTACGTATGCTACGGGAGCATGTTACTCCAGGTATGGGCTGGGGTGTAACAATGGAGATTTCACATCAATACAATAAGAATTTCAAATCCAATCATGGCATCAATTGGAAGCATTTCAGATGGAGGTCTAGAGTTACAATTGACCAATCTGATGGTAGTAGAATAAAGTCAAACTTACTCTCAAATGAAATTCTATCATGGGTCAAAGTCATTAGAGAGTTGAAATCAAAGAGTCCTAATTCAACCAGGATTCCTACTTCAACTAGGATTCCTAATTCAATAAGGATTCCTACTTCCATTAGGAGATTACTCTTCAAGGAAATCCTATCATGGGTCAAAGTCATCAAAGAGTTGAAATCAAAGAGTCCTAATTCAACTAGGATTCTTACTTCAACTAGGATTCCTAATTCAACAAGGATTCCTACTTCCATTAGGAGATTACTCATCAAGGAAACCCTATCATGGGTCAAAGTCATTAGAGAGCTAAAATCAAAGAGTCCTAATTCAACTAGGATTCCTACTTCAACTAGGATTCCTAATTCAACAAAGACTCCTATTCAATAAGAGAGCTTAAAGGAAAACCCACTAATTCTTCTAAGTGGTCTAGTCACAAGGTCACGAGCCAATAAATTTAAAGCAGCTATGAACTTATTTATTCAAGAACAAATAATAATGGAGCTGCAAGAACATGCTTTCTACAAGTGCTATTTGGAGCTTAAAGAGGTGCCCAAGGCCATAATATTGCTTGGGGCGAATTTAGAAGAGAATGGAGCTTAAAGGATGCCATTTGGGTCTAATTATGAAGCCATAACCTTATTTTATAAGCCTATGGAGTAGTTAGGCATGCTAGGCCATAAGTTTGGCTTGTTGAGGACCTTTCAATTATCATTCAATACATAGAACCAATTTTGATTTTATTTATGCTTATGCATTTTATGTATTTAGTTAGGAAGTGAGGATTTGCTTTCTTCTAATTGCATTAGGAATTAGGGTTAACTTATCAATTTAATTATGGAGTTTTCTCTTCTGCATTTCCATACTTGCTAGTTTGGGGGTTCAATAGGGTGAAGGTTTATTCTACCATTGGAGCTATATCTTAGGTACGTGTGGGTTTGTGGCATACATGCCATTGGGTTCCGCATCAAGTATACAACATGGATACAAAAGATTTATAAGAGGAATATAACAACTATATCAAAAAAATATGCATAATTATTTAAATTGAAAAATATCAAACATGAATATGTATGATTACATTACTTTAAAACCACTAAAAATGTAGAATAACAATATAAATTATTCAATAATAACAAAATTAAATTTAACTATCCTTCTTATTTGATGCGCCAAATATTCATAACTCTTTGATTGCCTCCTATCATTCATAAAAGAAACTCCAAAAAAAATTTCAAGAAATCAAATCATAATTCATTCCATAATACATATATATATATATATATATGTATATATAGTCGTGACATGGATTATTAATAGCAAAATATCTTTTCCAAATTCCAATAACTCATAAACATTAAATAAATCAATAGCAAAAGCATTAACATATCAATAAAGATTAAATATAATGCAATTCCAATTTAAGAAGAAGAAGAAGAAGAAATTAAGAGCTTAATCGTGACCATAAAATAATCTAAATTGGGATAATGCAAGTGATTTCTAAGGCAAGTAAAAATGGCATGTGACATTGCCCAAGTTCTACATATAATCTTAAACATAAGACAGGACAAATAAAGTAACACAAATGTTAATGACTACCAGACATGAATTATTCTATGGTAAGAGGACAAATTCCCTGGAATTTTAAATGAAATCTGATTAATTTGAAAGGCCAAAATGTGAGGCGTTCATCATTAAAGATGTTCATACACTTATATAAACTTTAAATATTGATGGAAATATAAAGAGATTAAACAAGAAAAATACCTCATAAGCAACTGAAATTTCATCAAGCATATTTTTTTTCACTTAGCACATAAACCTTTGCATGAGAACAATCAAAATAATAAATATGTAATAACTCAAAATAATAATTCTAAAGGGAAAAAGTGATTAAACATTATGTATAAGAGTGTCATATTCAAAACAAAACCATATCATCAGCATAAACACCCATATGAATTAGAGCTTATGTTAGTTCCAGCAAATTATTATGAATTACATTAAAAATACAATTTAAAATTTCTAGTAAATAAGTTGAAGTAAAAAGAGAACTATTCAAGAACATGATAACTTACCTCTTCAAAACCTAGTGGTGGTTGTCGTGGCTTTCCTTACACAAGCGTTATTTTGTCAAATTGTCAAGAGATGAAGAAAAAAAATCAACATAGTAAGGATCATTCTTAAGGATTCATTTACCAAGAAAGGGAAAAGTTGATTAAACAACTTTGAGTTTACGAAGTTGAATTTCCAAAAGTTCCTTAGCCATGACCACTCTTAACACACCTGAAATAGAAGAAAAACAAAACTGATTAAATAAAAAAAAAGTCTAATTTAAATTATGCAGATCATTAAACTCGTTCTCTTCAATTTGAGAAAAGAGAGAAGGAAAAAATTTTAAAAAATAAAACAAATATAATACCTAAGAAAGACCAAATGATGTGATTGTAAAAGCAAAAGCAATACCATATGAAATATATGTTTCTCCACCATCAAATCTTAAATCTCCAATGTCTAATCTCTTCAATTGGTTTAACTTTCTAATTTCTTCAAGTTTTCTATTGCATTTTCTTCCTTTATCTTTACAAAGAAGAGTTTATGAGAAGAGAGAAAACATCTCAAAGAAGAAGAAGAAGAAGAAGAAGGATAAGAAGAAAGAACACGGGACTGAAAAAGAGGATGAGAAGAAAGAAAAAATAAAGTTAGGATAAAAAAGATGAGAAAAAAGGGGACATGAGAAATTGAAGAAAAAATCATGGTATGATGAGATATTGATGAAAAATGGATATTTTTTTCAAAAAATACTTAAAATGTTTTAAGTTTAAAAAAATTAGATAGATTTGGAAAAAAATTTTGACATTTTTAAAAACATAAAACAAAAACTTATGTATTTTTATAATTATCCCTTTATTCATTTGTAAATTCCGGCCATTCATATTTCTTATTTTCTTCAAAAAAAAGTTTAATGGAAGAAAGCATTAGGAGAGACATATAGCAAAATTTTAATTACATTGTATTATAAGTTTATTTATTATAAGATATAATGATTGGTTAACAACAAACTATATAATATTAATAGTTGTTTGGATGGTTGGAGGCCGAAGAAAATAGCAAGATTGGTGCAGCAGCTACATCCATTTCGTATAGTATTTGTACAAAGGAAGTTATTTTTGTGTGGGTATGTGTTCATCATCATGGGAAAGCAAAATGAGATCTACATTGAAAATAAAAGAGATCAAATCCCGAAACTCAACCCACAAGCTGATCACAGAAATGAGAGTAGTGGGAAAGATGCATATTTGCTGGCACATTCAATTTGTAATGGCAGAAAACCATAGAAAACATGGTAAGAGAACAGCACAATACATACATATACATACAAACATATATGTATTTATGTATATATATATGTGGGGCATGGACAGCATATCCATGGCAGATACACATACTTCAATCATCCATCAATCAGGCTATATTACTTTCATCAAGAATTAATGCAGACATCCTGCTGAGCCTCTGTGATTAGATTCAACTGTTCATCTCAGGGGCTACCAACCAACGCGCAAAAATTCCAATCCAAGAATCATATCATATGTAATCTGCAGAGTTGTTTGCATTGTTGTCAAAATTTTGGATACAACAACATTAAAATACCATCTCAAAAAGCTACCAAGCAAGAATGTTATATATATGTGTGTGTTACCATGTAATCTTCGGAGCTGATTATACACAATTAATTGTTTATATCTCCAAAACTATATCTGCAATTTGAAAGATGACATGTCGGGGGGAAAAAGATCAGATTAGTATTCTTAACATTACAAGCATATAAAGAAAAGATGTGGGAAACATCAATTCTGAACTTACATTCAGAATCTGTCTTCACCCACTTGCTTCCATTATCATCATCCTTGTCATCTTCCTCATCCTCACTGTCAGAGCTAGCCTTGTATTTATTCTCCAGGTATTTCTTTGTTAGTGAAGTTGAACTCGGGTTTTGAGGATAAATCTTGTTATGAAGTATGGTTCTCAATATCTGGCAAGTAATTAGTCCAATATTAACAAATCTGAGATTAACTTGGAAAAAAGTTCAGGTTCGAGATGTTTATTCTTCACCTCTACATAACCAGAAAGAATTAGGTATCACCAAGAACGTTACCTTTTCCATTCTGGATTCAGGAACCTGATCTCTTAAACTTGGAGTGGGTGTAAATCCACCTCTGCAAACAAACATTTTCTTCAAAAGAAATGACAAGGATTTTTTGCTAATTGCTTTGCTTGTATTATCCAGGTGTAAACCTTTCCCTCTGCCATTGCCAACAACTACACTATAGCTACTGCATTCTTGGTCATCTTCCAGGCTTGGATTTCCATTGACAGGCTTATTAATTTCGGATCCTGTTCCAGAAATTGATCCATCTTGTTTATGCAAGATTAAGTTCAGTTCATGATGAATTTTCTGTACTTCTTCAGGTGTAAGTTCTTCAAAATAGTCCTGGGATGAGGTTTTTTGGACAAACTTAGTCCTGGATTTCTCTTCTTTCATATCATTGTTTCCAAATGTACCAATCGCCAGCAATCGATAAGGCAAATCACCGAATTCTTGGTTCCTATGTTCTTTCTGGGTATGATCTGAAATGAACATAAACGTATTTATAATACCACATTGAGATCAAATCAGAAAAACATAACAATTTATAGCAAAAAATAAAAAATAAAGAAGGCTCACAATCAACTGAAATAGGACTAAGTTTCTTGCTGCCATGGAGCTTGTTTTGCACCCAACCGAATATCTGCATTGATTAGAATAAATATCTTGAGCAAAATAATGATCTTCCTCTATTAAAAACAAAGAGAGAAATGAAGCAATTTATACCCTCATGGGATTTGGAGAAATGCAATATAAGAAGATGTGAGAAGCCTTCAAGTTGATGAAGACAGAAGGTGGGCGTAGAGCGGACAGATCCCAGAGAGGTAACTAAGGTTATATATAAAGTTGTAGGGCATTGCTAAGTTCCATAGAGAAGGTAGCAAGTGGCAATGGCAAGGGCAAGGGCAAGGGCAAGCCATGCGATGACACTGGTTCAAGTTCCCATAAACACTTCAACTTTTGCGGCCTTCTCTCTTTCTCTCATCTATTTGTCGCTTTTTCCTTAAACTAAACTACCCTCTTAGCTAGCTACTTTGCATTTTCTTATTTATTTCAAATCACTACCTTCTTCACCTTCCAATCATATAACTCTATCCACCCCGATATTTTCCCACTTCATTACACCCTCTACACATTCATAACCATTGCTTCATATTTACCATCAACTTTTATTTTTACCATCTTATTCTTTACATTTTATTTTTCAGTTTATTTAAAATTATTTTTCTATTATTATTTTTATAAAAGTAATATTGTAAATAAAAAATATAAAAAACAATTGTTAACATCTTTTTCTATTTTTTATATTTATATCAAAATTATATGCATCATTGGATTTAGAATATGATGATAGTTTGTTAAATTTTATACATAAATCCAAATATTACCAATTTGATATATATATTTTTTACTTATTAAAAAAATATAAAATTCAGTGCATAAATTTAAATTTCTAACATCTTAATTATTATTATTTTTAAAAACTTAAAAATAGTTGTTATTTTTTTCAAAAATTATCTCATTTATGTAGAATTCTTAAAATTTATTGCAGGCGTGGGGAAAAAAGAAAGAAAAAAACGTGACTGTTTTCCATACCCTTTCTAAGTTTAATGCCTAATGTCCAATATCCAATGAGGTCAGCATTCTTTTCTTTTCTTTTTTGAACAGCGTCACCATTCCTTAATGTGCACAGTTGAATCCTTTCAAGTATTGCCACCTTTCTTGCAATGTAAGAAGTTAGAGAAAAATCGGTCATGTCTGTCTTTCCATGAAAATGAATTTCTGATGTAGGAAAAAATATATAAAAACACTTCACTATAATTATAATTTCTTTTTTGGTTAAAATAAGATTTATATTCAGGCTGTTGTTGGAAATTAGTAATAGTCCGAGCCGACACTGAAAGACATATGGGTTAGCGAGGAGTTGCAGTGGGAAAAAAGAAAGAAAGAAAGAAAAAAGGTAGAAAAGCCAGCCTACAGAGTCGGGAAATATTAGAGCATGTTCCCATGGGAGTGTCTCTTACTAACCGGACCACCGGCCAACTCCTTCATCTCTCGCCAGTCGCCACTCACCACCACCACCACCATGCAAATCAATCTCCACCATCTTCCCCCAACAAATTTGCTCTTTCTTTTGGCTTCTCTTAGACCTTCCTCCATAACCTTGTTCAGAGCAGTCTGACACTTGTGTGGCTCTTTCTAGTTTGTGCTCCCCACAAAAAGGAAAAAGAAATTCCAGCTATTATTGATTACAAGATTCAATTAGTGGTCTGATGACTTCATAATTACGTGTTAACGCATTCATAAAAAGCACCTGATTATAATGAAATTCTCCTTGTAAAATTATCTACAGGATCCAGGAGAAGTTTGTTTTTCCTTTTCGAGAACTTTGGAATTGAAACTAATTGCAGGAACAAAAAGATTCTCCTGGAAATGAAATGGAACATAGAATGATTAAATAAGTCAGGATTGTAACAGGTAAGGGTGACAAAAGCCCTGGATATAGGACCCCAACAATCACACATAGCTGTAGTATCTTACAAATTCTACACTAAAAATGTTGATTGTTGTGTTAATCAATGAGATAAACTGACAATTTTATTCAACATTGTAAATGAGTAGGATCTTTTGTCATGTTTAGCTTGCAAATCCCTTGATTGAAGATCATGAAACTATTTAGAAACAAATCCCGATTATCGATAGCTTTTGGTTTGAAGATTATACCTGCCTGCGTATAAATCAAACTACTCTTTGTGCATTAGATTTAAGTTGTTTGTTTTGATAATTAAAATAACTTAATATATAAATGTACACATAAACATTGCATGCATTTCAATAGAGTTGCATGATATGTACATTTGACATGATGAGATATAATACATGTATATGTATATATATATATATATATATATATATATATATATGTATGTATGTATGTATGTATATGTATAAAACACAGAACAAACACTTGAAAACAAGATAAAATTATGATTATTGTCGTGCCAATAGGCGATGAACCGCTCAGAACAAACTTTTTAATGGTGTTTTGTATCAGCATCATGTTGGGATCGTCCAACTGATGCCCAGAAAGGTTTCAAGCTCGAGGGGCTTCTTTTCTCATATATGAAAAGATAAAATAGATGTAGGTAAGAATTTTGAAACGTAAAATCGACTGAGAAAGGGAAATGGTGGAAGGAGAAGCGCCATTGGCACGTGAAGCTGTCCATTCACGTGGGGTTCCATACCATACCACAAGTGGATTTGCGGCAAGTGGAAAATAATATGGAAATTGTTGTACTTACTCACGAAGGCTGGATTATAGGATTCGGAGCAGACCAACACGTGTCTCTAAGGCTTTGGTCTGAAACCTGACGATTTTCTCTTATGTAGAAACATGGCTGTCGGGAATTACAGCCAAGATTTTTTGGGGTAAATAATTTTAATCAATTCTCAGGAAGAAACGAAGCACAAAACCTGCTTTCATGTTTTGATTTACGTTACTTGGAGAAGTTGTTAAGCATTACTATTTTCTTCAATAAAGCACTACATTTTGGCCATCTTTTTGTCCACTCTAAGCAATCTCTCCTAACATTACTACTTTCCCATTGCATTAACTTCTTCCAAATCCTCCATTTCTATAATCTCTCCCGAATCTGTTATTTTCGTGCTCTACCATTTCTAGTACCTGTACCCGTCTGTGGTCCTGAAACATTAATTCTTGCCAAATCTTGAATTGTTGGTACCCAAAACCAGGATGTCCGTGCCATGCAACTATTAATGGAAAATGTAATAATTATTGGGTTCAAGTATTTGGAGTAAATATATTCTCTTAGAAAACAATTATCAATTACAAGTTTAGCTAGCTGTAATGTTTGTGTGCATGATATATATTTTTAGAAAATTGAACTCGTGGATAAATAATTTTATATTGTTTCACAGATATATATAGTCATTAAACAATCGTTACTATATATAATATGTTATCTGTTCACCAAGTTGAGGATTTCCTTAGGAAAGTGATATTGGTAGTAGTGGCCTTGACTTGGTCTTAGCTAAAGTTCATCGAGATGCAAGACAATATGGCTAGAGCATTTTCGAGAAATTACATTCTTAAAAATGTAATTTCTCATATAATCCTTATAGTTTTCAATTCATCAACAAAATAAAAATATAATAAATTTTAATTTATCATAGAATTTTATGACAAAATGATCATTTGGATGGCTAAATTATCAAAACTAATATGAATTCTTCAAAAAAATTATAAAAAGTTGATAATATTTATCAAAAATAATTATATTTGTTCGAATATTATTAAGATGTACGTATTTGTTAGTTAAATTTCTTTAACAACTAACATTAACTTTAGAATATTATGCGTTTGGATATCACTATCCTATTTCAAGACCAACAAAAATCATATACGATTAAATTAGGACCAAAAGTCTATTACAAAGAAAAAGTTATGCAAATATTAAATTAACAATTGTAAATTCTCTAGAGAGACAAGCATGTGAAATAATTGGAGAAGGCATGAGTTCATTGGTCAAGTTATTGGGCTTCCGAGGTATTGGTTGGTTCTATATATGGAAACCTCGATGGCACCACTTTCAACTTGTTAAAAGAGGAAAGTTCTGTTTTGGTCTCAGCTTGCATAGTCTGTGTCGGCCAATGGCCCATGAGAAAGTTCCCAAGCTGGCGAACAGAGCTGACATGAAATGGATCTTTCAAATTTTTATCAGAATAGGGCTACAACCCAAAACAACAAAATGTGAGTGGTTTAATATCCAATATACAGATAATACAAGTCCTTAATAGCAAATACTACCCTAAAGAATTGGAAAACCAACCCGTGGCATTGAATTTATATATCACTGCTCCATTCCAGGGCCATGAACGTGTCAGTTTTTAAACACTACCATGTAAGTTCTATGTAGCCCAGCGCAACCACCTGCCCGTTTTCTTGCTCTATTTTTGCTATTATTTTTTATTGCACCGCATCAACTCGATTACTAGTTTAAAGGGTACGTAGTCTTTGTTTAGTAATTTCTTGGCATGTAATATGTGATTAACAGTCAATTGATGAATTTTCTTTTTCTTCTTTTAATGGTTGTTTTAGGTGTTTGATCAAGTTAGCGTATTAATATTGTAGCCATTGAAGTTTCAGAGAGTGGTGCAAATTCATGGCATATAAGGATGCATATGCAGATTTGCACCAACCAGCTGTTATCATTGGAGGATGCTTTACACTTATGGCAGTATTTCTCTCCGTTTTCCTCATTTTCCACCATCTCAGATCACACACCAACCCTGCGGTTTGTTCTTTGTCAAATTGCACTGGCTGACTAAAAATTTTGCCCAGTTCGCATCCTGTATCATCTTCACTATAAAATCTTCAACTCATTTCTTTTCAGGAACAAAAATGGATTGTAGCGGTTCTGTTTATAGTTCCGGTATACGCTACCAACTCGGTACGGTTATGATATTTAGTTACGTTCTTGTTTGACTGAATTTATGTAGGTTTATGGGAATATGGCCAAGATGATCGGTCCCTAATCTACCATTCTATGCTTCTGCAGATAATTTCGTTGTGGAACCAGAAAACTTCTCTTGTTTGTGACATTCTAAGAAGTTGCTATGAAGCATTTGCCTTGTATGCATTCGGAAGCTATTTGGTTGCTTGTCTTGGTAAGGTGGATTTTCACTGGTTGTTTCAGGACTATTGCTCATCTTTTTATCGTCCCAAACATGTCTCTTAATTTCAATGAAGCTCATAGATTCCAGAGAAATGATGGAACATGTTGTGCTTGTAATGTTTTTTTTTTTTTTTTTTCAATTGAAACTCTAGTTTGACGAGGCTTGAAATCTCTGACCGAGTTGTTTCTCTATCATATTCCTTGGACAAGATTGTTATGTGAGCTAGCTAGTCTATTGCTTCGCTAATTATTCTAGGTGGGGAAAAGCGAGTCACAGAACTTCTTGAAAATGAAGCTAAGAAACAGCCCAACCAGACATTGCTCGAAGGATCTGATGAGAATCAAGTTGCGCAACAGAGGTCCTTCTTCAACTTTGTCTGCCGGCCGTACATTATAGGGAAGGATGCATTTACAATCGAAAAATTTGGTCTTGTACAATACGCAAGCACTAGTATTCAATTTATTTCATAATTTTTTCATGACTTTGTTTGGCTTCTAATGGCTTCACCATTACTTCAGATGATTCTCAAGACTCTCAGTGCATTCTTGGCATTCTTGTTGGAGCTTTATGGTGTTTACGGTGATGGCGAATTCAAATGGAACTACAGGTATGTTAAGCTTCCATTCACTTTAATCGCCACTATCATGGAAAGTTGCATGAAACTTGCTAGCATAAGTTTTCTGATTTGAACCAGTAATTCGTTCTTGTTTGTTGCAGATATCCTTACATAGCAGAGTCAAATGTGGGCATTAAGCCTCTTGCAAAGTTTATAAGCTTCAAGGCCATTGTGTTTGCTACATGGTGGCAAGGCGTGGGCATTGCTCTACTGTGTGCTCTTGGGGTACTGCCTAAACAAGAAAAGTTAAGGACAGGGTTACAAGATTTTTTGACATTTATAGAAGTAAGTTCTTATGGTATCGGATAAATTTCTTAAAAATCCATGCCAGACATCTCAAGCAGTGTTTTAATATACATTTCAAGTTTGTTTATCGTCATAATTGTATATGTTTCTATGTATTGATAGATGGCAATTGCGGCGGTTGCCCATGTATTTGTATTTTCAGCGGAACCATATCATTAAGTTACTGTTCCTATTTATGGAAGGGTCACCACTAAAACAGCAAAAGTTAATATGAAAATGGAGGAAGGTGATGCGAAGAAGCAGCCATACTTGAAAAGGGGGAAGCTCAGGTTGAAGCTCCTGGGACAAGCGTCACCGAGAGTGTTCAGGATATCGTTCTTGAAGGTGGTCAGCGCGTAAGTCTCTCAAACAATAAACACATTTTGTAAATGACGGCGTCAGGATGACTTTTATATTCTATGGTTTATGTTGATAAATGGACCTATGGAAGCAGGTTGTCAAGGATGTTATATCGACCATAAATCAGGCAATAGGGCCTGTAGAGAAAGGGGTGACAAAGATTCTGGAAAAAGTTCACTGGAGATCAGGTGGTTCAGAAGGCAAGGGCGAATCGGAGTTGAAAGTTGAAAAACATGAAGAAACGATAGGCATGCCAAACGTTAAAAGGAAACGAAAGAAGGAAAGGGAAAGAAAAGGAAAGTGATCTGGAAGTGTGAAACTGAACAAATGCCTGGCAACGGAATAGTTAAGAATACAGTCATCTGGTATGGTGAGGCTCATCTCTACCTTTCATGGAAGGATGGTTGGGCGACGGGAGAAAGGAACTGTGTGTAACGCTTGACATATTTTTTTGTGCAGTGCTGTACATTTATCTGATGAATGCATGAATGAAATGTACACAAAACCCAATTACCGTTCTACTCTTTCTTGTACTCTCTTGAAACAAATGCACAAAATTAGAAAATTTTGTTAACAAGTTAAGCAGTGCTTTATCCACCACTCCTTGCCTTTTATTTCTCGAAAAACATAAAATAATATAACGCAGGGAAATTACGGCCAGACGAGCTATAAACCCAAGTAGCTAAAATGGTTAAACTATGAAACTCAAATCACCTACCGAGGAAACCATCAACAGGATCGCCTCCTTCATGAGTCAAATTTTCAGGATCACGAAATTCCTGTTAAATGGCATCATCGAACCACCTGCATGTTTTGCATGGGCATGATGGAGCTCAACTGAGGCCACGATAGAATACAATACAACCATCTTCAGTATCGTATCAGTCGAAAATTATTCATTCTGAAGCTCCGACATGTCATTAATTACAGCAAACAGGATTTCGTTCCATGTGTCAGGAACACCAGGTAGACACCAATGTAAGCAATCCTGCACTGCCGCTGAGGCAGTAAGTCTATATCGTGATATGTGACCCTCATCTCTCAGCTGGGACAAAGCTGTAATATCCAAAAGCTTAACTCCCGTCCCCCTGACTGCATGGCCAGCGCTATAGTCGCTAGATTCCTCTTGCACAACTTCCTTTCCTATGGACATGGGAGTTGTGTTGTCGCAGCTTCCCCCCGTATTCCAGTCCCCATTAACAAAATGTCTAGGAGAGATGCTCCGGTAGAAGGCTTTTAAATGTGGATTTTTTGGTAGCTGTTGATTGACCCAATCAACAATACTGTGGATTGTGAAATTTTTGGCGTCCCCAATCATTGCCAGCTTCTTGTTGGTGTTCGGCATGCCACCCACATGCATGACCCAGCGGTTTGCTTTAAGCTTGCCTCGATTCCAATGATGCCCAGTGTTGAGAACAAGGATGTCTATTTTGTGAAGAAAATGGCGCAAAAACGAAGGTGGCCGATCAAGATGCATGGCATAATCAGTTTCTGGGTTATTGACATCAATAGGTTCCAAGTCACAGAGGCAAGCTGACCAGTAATAAAGGATTGTAGTATTCGTACTTGGGAACCTATAAGCCCACCCGTTAGGGCGGACACCACCCCGAGGTTTGACAAGTCCGAACTCGATTCCTACATCAAGTACATCAGGGCTCTCCTTTCCACCTGTGATCATGCACATTAGAGATTGGAATTGCTGTCTGCCCAATGAATCTCCAACAAAAGCTAGAGTCTTCCCTTGCAACCTGGGCCGCGTCAGTTCAAATCAGGTGATCAAACAAACATTCTAGCAATGAACAAGCAAAATCATTCGAAGCAAAGATATGCCATCATTAACACTAGGCATGCAGCACGATCTTGCATATACATGCAACTGCAACGAAGTATTCGAGGCGTACGACTAATGTGTTTGGCAAATTTTTCAATGATAGTGTTGTTATCCATTGATGCAATTAGTCAATATTCAAGTAGCTTGCTATTCAGGTAAACTGAAGTGAACAGCAAATGGAGCACGTTCGTATCCTTAAAAAGAAGTGAGCAGTAGATTGATATTACGTGACAGTAGATTTAGAATTGCAAAATTCAACCAATCACCATATCCATATACCATCTCCAAGTTGAACAAAGCATGGATAAGTTGGGCATGTTACACAAAAATGTTCATGCAAAAAATGACATGGTACCTTTTAAAGAACTTAGCCCCTTCAAATGATTCCATTTCACAATTGTTCGGTTGCCACCTTAGCTTTTCATAGGAAAAATCTGTGCGTTGCATCAATCGACAGGCCCACATTGGTGCTAGCCATTGTTTACAGCCAAGCCCAGAATACAAAGGCAGACTGTCGTCTATAACCCATTTTCCCTTTGCAAAATTACAGGCTACACAACGGAAAAAAAATTACTCAAAAAGCATAAGATACACAGAAATTCAGCAAAAAGAATAAATTTTATTGTGCGTAAGATCACAATTTACCTTGATCAGTCACAAGCATTGTAAAGTTCTTCTCATCTTGTTTCACCAGTTGAGAACTCACATTTCCAGGAACTAATGGTGCTGCTAAGTCTAGATGTTGATCCTTCTGTTTAAATGCCTCTTCTTTTAATTTCTGAAGATCTTTTTCTTCTGCTTGTGACGAGTGAATATTCGTAGCACTGTTACTTTCTTCTAATTCCACAAACTGATTGTCTCTATCTCCTGTTTTAGTTACAGAAGAGCTTGTATTTGCAGAAGCCTCTGCTGATATAAGACCCGGAGGATGTTCTTCTCCATTAATGCTTTTTTCTTCTACATTCTCGTTATGCTTTCCTTCAGTTCCTGTGACAATCGCCTGTTCTCCACCATCATTTTCAGCAACTTCTGTGACCTGCTTATCTTTTGCTTCTGTATCATCTGCAGCTGGAGGAGTTTCTGCATAAATGAAACACATAAAGTGACTTAAGCATTAAGTGATCTCATAACTCAAATCACACACCAATCCACAGAGAATACAGAAAGAACAAAAAGAAAGGAAAACCCAAGATAAACATATATTCCCCCATAGCAACAATAATAGAAAGAAATGTGCATATTAAATGAGATGTGGAACAATTTAAGAAAAACTTTATACCAACTAACCATAAATTCCTCACCCAATCATCATCACAATAATGCAAAGGAGAAAAAGCAGAACATCACCTTCTTCTTCTGTAGAATTAGTTGGTGAATAGACGCTTAAAGGATTCCGATCATTGGTGGCTACATCATTTCTGGGGCGTATATTTGGTTCCGAAAATACTGAGCTAACAAATAGATTGCCCGTTAGTATATTTATATCACAAACATGCAGAAAACAAAGTGCTCAACTCTCAGACGCTGCAAGATTGAAAATTAAGCGAGAAGCAAATTCAGTTCAAAATGTTGTCATCTCAATAAGGCAATCAGTGGATCCTTAATAGCATGTGTGAGTACTACATACCTAACAACGTCATTTATCTGGTATAAATTACAGGTTTACTTCATATATAAACAAGGAAAGCTCCAATCTTGTCTTCTTGATCAGTCCAACAATTATAAATCCGTCAGATCAAATATATTATGCTCTCAAATCTAAGGCAGAATTTAGAAACAGCTAATAGCGTCAAAGTCGATCGGAAAAAAAAAAAAGCAGAAACTGGCAAATACAGACTATAACTATACCTTGAGATAGCTGCGACTGCTGTTTAGGTGGAAGCAAACTAGTAAGGAAAGGAGTTCTATTCGATGTCCATATCACAATTGTTGTCCCAATTATCACAATTAGTAGAAGGGGAAACTCCTTTCCCCTGAATCTTAAAAATCCTGGTTTCATCCTATTCAATTTACAAACTTACTCAATTTGTCAAAACAAAGATCGATATTGACAAAGAATTTGCCTTTCGTTTATTGTAAATACCATGTGTACAGTCCAATCCAATGTGCAGAAATTAACAAGTATTTGAAAACTTTACAAACTTGGAAATTTACAGGATTGAAAATTCCTGTCAGTGATGCAATCCAACGTGTAGAAAACATGAAACCATTTGAATCAATTCACATTTTGAACTTTATAGGATTTCATCACTCAAAAGAATTATAGAACTTTAAAATGTCGAGCTTTCAAGATTCAAAATGATCAAAATAGTTTCATGCATCTAACAGCATGCAGTTTTAAAAAAGAAAAACTGATCTCTAAAATAGAAAGTGACTAAAATAATGATGAAAACCAATTGATTTGTTTTTTAATTTCCAGTTTCTGAAATGGTAAGCAAATAATGATAATAAAATATATAACAAGCTAGAAAGAAAATAGTATAAATATTACCTGATTGAGAAATAAAATTAAATTCAGAAGACAAAGGAAGAGGAAAGGGAAAAGAAGAGGAATAAGAGAGGGTTTAGAAAGGAATTTTGAGGAGAAGAATGAAGGTGCGCAGAGAAGGACAAAATTAGAATCGAGTAAATGGAGCACTCTAATGAAGGTGAAAGCGACGCCGTTTCTTATGGGTTTAGAGGACATATATTGACCATGTAGATATGAAACCACGCATTAACAGACATCAAGAAAACGAAACAGACAGCATTACTTTGAACTGATTTTGTGTTCTCATTGTTAACTTTCTTTTATGCAGATTGTGCTGACGTCATTGTTCCATTCGTCCTCCGCATCAAAAATCAAATATCCCATTTTAAAAATTATGAAATAATTTTTTTATCCATTCAAATTTCATTTTAAATTTAATTCTATGATGAGATTAAGATATCATTTAACCTCCATCATATTCAAGTAGAAAATTTATTTATCCTATCTCATCTCAAATTTCAAATATCATAAAATATTTAATATGTTCACTTTTTTATTTTTTGGGTTCTTTTTTAATTACATATTTATATTAGATATAATTTATCCAAATTAGTATATGATTATTTCTGGTTTTAAAATATTCTTAATATTTTTATCATTTGAATTTTTAATTTTTAGCTTTTAATTTTCAATATTTATATATGTGTTAATTCAATTCTATTTTTTTCATTCTAATATTATCTAATTAAACTAAAAATTTTACAATGCACTCGTTTCAATAAATTATAATAATTTTATAATTTAAATTTTGTTATTATATTAAATTTAAAAACATACAAGATAAAATTGTAATAAATAAATGAAAAATATCAAAATTATCTTATCCTATTCCATTATGTTTTGTATAATTGTTCCAAAATTTTAACTAAACCCCATACCAATAAGTAAGATGAGATGACATCAAATTTAATATCAATATCAACTCATTCATACACACCTCAATTGTAAATAAGCAAGTTTTTTTTACATATTTTCAATTTAATTAAATCTTAACCATCTTAATAAATATAAATTATATATTATTTTATTTAAAAAATAAAATAATCATTAATAAAATTATAATATTTCATAAATTTTAAAATATTGTATACATTTATATAACTAAAAATTTATAAATTTATTAAAAATTAAATTATTTCTGCCAAAATTAACAAACTATTTATAAATCTACTAAGCAATTCATAAATATAGATAAATTGAATATTAATCTCCTTGAAAACAAACCAGTAAACCTTCGTAAACAACCCTAAACAATTTTAAATTGAACCTTTAACTAGCTCTCATTAAATTGTTGGTTTGCATTCTTGATTCTAAATCTTTGAGGCCTATAACAAATATTGGCCTTGGACGGATTGTTGGGTCCTTTGAATATCTTTAAACTGAAATAAAATAAAAGGAAATTATAACATATGTAAAATTTAAAAATCTAAGTGTTAATTTTTGTGAGTTTGAATTTTGATAAAAGTTTTTTTATCAAAATTAAAAAATCATTTACCAAAATATCCTCATAATGATTTATTATAACCATTATTTAACTTTCTTTCCTCCTATTTTTTTCCTATGTAAACTCTAATGTTTAGCTTCTTCTTCATCATCTTTCGGCTTAAATAGTTTTTGTTTTTGTTCTTTTTTCTTCTTCTCCTCCTCCTCATCCTTCTTGATTTTAACAATTTCTACATTGCATTTACTTTGTTTGTTGGTGCATGATTTTTCTTTTATTTTCAATCAATTTGTGTATTATAGCTTTTTGTTTGAGTGATTTCTTTTTTTTATTTTATTTTAATCGATTCTAGTTGTTTGTTGCATTTGTTTTTTTTAAAATGGTTAATGTATTATTTTGTTGTATATTTATCTTTCGTAATTGTTATTGTTATATTGATTGTTTGTAACTTTTATTATTGCTACTTTTTTCTGCTCTATGTTTATTTTTCTGATTTTAATTCTTTATTGTTTATGACTTTTAGTGTCTGTAACCATTTTGTGCATTTTATTTTATGAAATTTTATTTTTCTTCTTACTACATGTATTATTGCTCTTATTTACCATACTTAGAATATATTTTACTCAATAGATTATTCATTTTATATATTTTTAACTTATATTTGTAAGCTTGATATTTTAATTGTTACTTATTATTTTTTTACATGTTTTGTGTAACTTTATATTATGTGGTTATGAAATTTGTTTATTTTATGAATGTTTATTATGTGTTTAATTTTTCATATTAATTGAATTATTAACCTCTTTTGGTATTATGATGTTTTTGTTGTTGTTACCTTTTCTTTTAAGTTCCATAGTTCTTGTGTATATGATCAATATTTATTTTTTTGAATAATTCAATATACAATATTGCGAATATTACAACTACTTATAATGTACATGAAGCCTATTTGGTTATTTGTTGAGTTTAAAATTTATGAATACAAAATACTTTAGATGATTATTTTGGTTTATTGTATATTTTATGTTATTATTACCATAAATTAGTGATTAGTATATACTATGTATATTTATTTATCTGTAAGAGTGGTTGTTTTGAGTAATAGTGATTTTTCCTATGTTCACCTTCTTGTTGATATTGTTAATGCCTTTATTTACCATATGATCATTTTTAATTTTTGTATTTATTGATTATAATTTTTATTATTATGTTTATAGGTGAGTGGTTTTTAGTTCGTCTAGTTCTAATGATATTGGTTCTTCTTCCATTTTATCTTCTTCTTTAAATGTTAAATAAGGGTGATTGTGTTGATTCTTTATTTTTTGAAGATTTTAATTTATCTAGCATTCATATTAGTTTTGATGTTCAAGTAGATTATGAATTTTCTAATAAGTCAATTTTAAAGAAATTAATGAATATAATTGTTTTACATAAGACTTTTGAATTTTGGATTATTTCATTATTGGTTATGTTGAAGATGATTATATATGGTTTAAGTATGCTTTAACGTACTGTTACGCCTGCGTGAGTGACGAGTCTTATATGAGTAGGTTATTCGTATAGGCTAATGTATGCATATGTGTTTTGCTATACGATTATGTATTTGCTGATTGTATGTATGTTGTAAATTAATATGAGAAATGATGGGTGAACTTTGTATGTGTGATGTTGATTGTGATTGTGCATTGTGATGCTGTCGCCTTATTGGAAAGTGTGACTTCTCGGTTGGATGAGGGACAGTTACTATGTGCGTTTAGGATCATTTTAGAAGTGTTTTAGGTTTGGTAGTTCAATTTGGCATAGGTACCTGGTGAGTAAGGATTCAAATGGCACATGTCTTGGTTTCTAGGTGGCGGTACGCACGTACGGATATCCGTACGGGCGTATGAATATCCGTACGGGCATACCGAGCATGAGAGGTGAGCAGGGTTAGGTTCCTGGAGATGGTACGGGCGCACCGGTGATCTGTATGGCCGTACTGGTGCTCGTAGGAAATATAGTTTATCAGGAAGATTGAAGTGGTATGGGCATACCAAATGGGGGTACGGGCGTACCACTGCTCGCAAGAAAATAGGGCGTCAGGACTTTTAGTTTGGTACGGGTGTATAAGATTTAGTATGACCGTATGCGACTTAAAGTGCCTTTTTGAAAGGATAAGCTTGGACTTTTCTTTGCTTTTATCTCTCCTAAACTTTATTAAATAGTAGAATTTAGTCTACTTTACTATTTTTACAGTGTGAGAGCTTGAAGAAGCGAGTTTAGCACTTAATTTATGGATAAGCGCTAGAAGTAGCTTATTACAGGTTTATGCTAGTTTGTGCAAATTTATGCTAGTTATACTATTTGCTTCTTTTCTTGCTTCAAGGCCAAGTGAGGCCTAAGAAAATGATGCTTGGGGATTAAATTCCCATATGTTTCTATATGTTTATGATATGAGCTTGATGTTTGCTTAAAAATGTATCCCTTGTTTGTTATGCTATGTAATAACTTATCATAGACGCATATGCATGAGACGAGAGATTCTGATGAAAGAAAAAGAGTGAGAGATGATAGGAAAAAGGCATGTTAGGTCATATAGTATAGGATTCCATAATGGAATCGTATAATATATTGCCCTCCTACGGGAGATAAGTCTCGAGACATACCGTTAAAAAAGAAGAGGGGTTCATAGAATTGTAAAGAAAATGCCCTCCTTTGGGAGATGAGTACTAGTACATACAGGGACCCAGCATGGTAGAACATTGTGCACAATGATAAGAAAATAAAAGAGTGTGAGAGTACGAAAAAGAAAGAGGGAAAAGGGATACAGGACATGACATTGCATTTATATATATGAGCGTGTTTGTTTGACAGATAGTATGACTGTATGTTACTTATATGTTGTGTGATTATATGTTAACTTGCACCACTGAGTTTCATACTTAGCGTTTATCAATTGATGGACGCAGGTTCCGAGCCTTCTATTGAGAGACCCGAGAAGTGATTGGCAGTGTTACACCCACGATAAAGACCCTAGGAGTTATACGTATAGATGTACCTAGGGATGTATGTGCACGTGTATATATAAATGTATATGTGTATGTGTATATGTATTGGTATGTGGCTATGGATGTGTATGTATGAGTTATTGTGTGACGTCACCTCGTTGGGAAGCGTGTCTTCTCGGTCGGATGAGGGATGGCTTGTAATTGTGCTTAGGATTGTGTATTGAAGTGTTGCAGGGTTGGCAAGAAGGTTTGGGTTATGTAGGGATGAGTTCGGCTTGCCAAATAGGCAAGTTATGTGAGTTTAAGAAGTGGTACGGGCGTACGTATAGGGCGTA
>CANYBF010555259.1:0-10108 GCA_948192965.1 Dalechampia spathulata | reverse complement strand
CCCAAAACATACCCTAAGCAACCTAAACAAACCCTGAACTGCACCTGAATGAACCGGGAATGCCCGCAAAGGCAAAGCAATGAAGAAATAGTCCGGCTCATCCCAATCAATCCGAGAGGCTCAAATTTAGGGTGCGACACAAACCAAAGTAGATTTCTAAAAAACTTTATGGTACACTCATAACAATTGGTGGTACAACCGTACACACCTTGAAAATTACTAAAATATGTCAAAACTCAAATGAATTGATTGTTAACATTAAAATCAATAATCATGAGTTAACAATCTCCTCCTTTTTGATGTTGATAATCAATTCATTTTAAATCACAAACATATAATCATGTAATAAAAAATCTCTCCATCACTTCAAGCATATATACAATCAATCACAAAACTCAACGTGAGATAGCATAACAATCACCTATAAAAGTAAAAGGCATAATCATCATCCATACATATAAAATGTTCAATATAGCTAGTAAAACTAAATATGTCCAAAACAACTATGAAATACATATAAACCAATCCTAACCAACTAAGTACATATATCAATAAACTATCATCTCCCCCTTTGTCAACAACAAAAAACATCAAACATATCAAACGTCTTCTACTTCTCCTACTTCTCCTTCTTTTCCTCTAGCTTCTTATACTGTGAAGAAGAACCTTGATTTCCTCTTCTCCACACATTTCATAGCTTCCCCAATCTCTACCAAATAGTAGCCTTGATGGAACTTCCACCATCATGTTTCTTAGTTTTTAGAGGTCCTATTTCTACCTTGATCATCCTTCCTCTTATGAATGTCCTTATGAGAACCCACGTCTGTCTCTATACCCAGAAATTCTTAATCTAATGCTTTTAGGGTCAGTATACACCCTTTCGTATTGCTTCTTAGATTTGCTAGCATTCAATAGAGATCATAAATTAGGTGTAGTAGAGGTTATAGGCAGAGGGAAAGGGTCTTCATCCACCATCATAATCTCCTTTTTCTCATAAAATTTAAGCACTCCTTTGTTAATCCAATCCTAGATCAAGTTTCTAAATGTCTAATAAGAATTGGTAGTGTGATTTCAAGAATTATGATATTTGCAATAATCTTTACCTTTCAACTCCTTAGAAGATGGAAACTTGTGATCAAATGGGAGCTTAATCACTTTTTCCTTAAGTAAGAAATTGAAAATCTCTTCAGTTTTAGTAATCTTAAAGGTATACTACGACTACTGTGAGGATTCAACCTACTTTTTCCATGCATCTGATACCTTTTTGACCAAAGGACACACATACATACCAGAATTTGATATATCTGCGACAACCACATCTGAATTCGTAGTTTCCTGGTAATATGTTCCCATTATAGATTTCCTCCTCTAATTCTCCTCTTTCAATAAGTCCTCGTACTTAGACACCTTTGTTGCCAATTCGTAGAAGTTCCTAAACTCCATGCCTTGAAACTTCTTATGGAATTCAATGTCTAAAAAGAACTATGAGCCACTTTTACAAATTCTCCTTTAGGTAAAAAGATTTTGCATCTGTTCCTCATCTTCTTGAACCTGGTGATAAAGGAATCAACACTCTCGCTAACCCTCTGAATCACTCTGGACAATTCAGCTACACATACTTCAAGTTCAACCTTGAAGAACTGTGTATGAAACTCTCTTAAGGTCCTGCCAGGTTTAGAGTGAATTTAAAGATAGAGTTAAATTTCATAATATGTCAATTTGCTATACTGAATTGTGAACTTTGCTACATGTTTAACAGTGGACTGTTCGTTCTCTCCTAAGAACAATGCAAAATATGGAATTCTATAACCCCTGGGGTATGGGTTATACTTGTCAACTATGTTTAGATACGGTTTATGAAATTCAGGGTGACCTAATTGTCTTAAGCCCGACCCATACAATTCTTGCACAACTTCCCTGATAATTTCTACATTGATAGCCTCTCGACCCATGTTCGAGTGAAAGTCTTGAGGAATCGGCCTATTCAGCCTTTGAGCATTACCCCCCGGGCCTTTACCCAATGGTGTCTTCATATCATACTGATTGAGTTGCATTGATGGCTTCATATCATACTTAATAAATGCACTAGTGATTGTCAGGTTCCCAAGCTCCTTTGACAATTCACTTAGCCATAGCTTGATTTAAAGTTTGAGAAAAATGATGAAAATAAGCTAAGAAAGCTCGAGGGAAAAATCAAGGTAAGCTAATTAATGAAGAACAAAAGTTAAATTGACAAAAAAAGTTATTGTGGATCACAAATAATCAAGAAAGTTGCATTGATGGCTTCAGCATACATATAAAAACTAATAAGATTGAAACTAAAATGCATAAGGAATTGTTAATTAAAGAAAGAAAATACTGCTTCTAATTGAAAATTTTAAGAGAGTTTTTTGTTATATTGATTTGTTCGATTCTGATGATAATGATGATGCGAAAATTTATCCAATTTCCATTTTATTTGAATTCTTTGAGAAAAATTGTTGTTCATCTTTCAATAATTATCACAAGCTCACATCCTAAAGAAACTATTTTTATCAACTATTCAATAAATGATCAAATTAATCTTCTAAAAATTAATTAGCTAAATAACCATCAATTGATTTGATCATTAATGACCAAACATTAATTAACTTAATTATATTAATTATGATTCTTAAATATTTAATTTGTGTAAATTAATTAAATTAATTTAGTTTTGGACGAACAAATTCGAATTCGCTTACTCTCTATTTCCATATTCATATTCAAAACTTTTTAATTAATTTAATTTATTACAAAAAATTATACATTTATTATATATATTAATTTTTTATTAAATATTAATTATTCATGAATTCATGTATATTGATTATTCATTATTAACAAATTTATAATTTTATATAATAAATAAGATTATTCTAAAGATTTTCGATCGGCAGTTTCTTGAATTTTAGGGTTCCATGAATGCAGCTGGAAGATTAATGGTTTCTGATACAAAGACATGGCCTGATTAACTTCAACTGAGGCCAAAACATGCATTTTAAAGGATCTCAAACAATAAATTTAAAAATATAATTTATGAAAAATGAAGAAATCCAAGTAATAGAATAAATAATAATTTCTTAACCTTCAACAATAATCCAAAAACATACGTAGTAATTAAATTACTTAGATGTAAACTATATGAAGCCGATTAAATGCATATAATTGAAAACATTATAAAATATAAAATCAGGAATTAAATCGTAATAGAGGGATAATTTAGTAAATTAAGAAATTATGTGAAATTTGAATATATGTATATGTTAGGGAAAAGCAACATCAATTTGAGGCGTCAAGGAAGCAAGTAGGTACCCCACGGGGTAGCTCAGCGGTAAGGGCTTGGAACGGATGGTACTAGGTTGCGGGTTCGAGAGTGGTGGGGAGCAACTTGGTTTGTAAATCCCTAGGGGGAAGGGAGGAGCAACAAGGTTTGTAAACCCTGCTGGACTTTGCGCCAAACGTAGCTGCTCTTTCCAAGTTACATGGATAGGCTTCCTGTCTGTCATCGTTTCTGGCTTTTGTATTTTATTAATCATTTTACTTTCCTTTAATAATTAACCGCCTCCGTGATTTTTCCTTTTCTATCTTTTTATGATCAATTAACTCATCTTATAATTATGCTATCTCCCATATTTAGATATTGTCATTTGCGTAATGCGTCTAATTTTGAATATTGATAAATTTAAATTTAATAGAAATAATTAATATAACCTATTTAATATAATTAATTTATATACCATATGAATTAATATAATATCTTTAATATAATTAATAAATTCCGTTATACTCAGAGTTATAGAAAAATAAAGAAAGAAAAAACATAATTCAGAAGAGTAAAAAGGTGGGGGCGGAGAAGAAAGCACTCGTTTTGGTGACAGAGATGCATGCATGAACCGGGCGATGAATTTCAATACTGCAGCAGCCAATTCCCCGTAAAGAAAATATGGTCTAGATTCCAGAAGATCTGTTTACAGTAACAAATTAATTAATAAGACAACGCCCACAAATTTAATGCAAGGCCAAGGTGCCCTACAATTTCCAGCACCCAAATTTTGTCTCCACGCTCCTTTCTACAGGGATTGGGAGCTTTATGAGTTGGGTATCTCCCTTTCCCAGTTGGCTAATTTTGGAGCACTATACATACATATATACATGCATGCATACATACATATATATATTTGTTCATGTCTATACAATACAAAGCAGTTTAATGTATCTCTTCCAGATCTTGAAGCCCTTTTCTTGTTTGCTCATTTTCTTAACAAATTTTTTAATTTTTAAAACAGTCCCTAATCAAATGCCAACTGTCGGTCCATTTCTTAATGATGTTTGCCACACTAAATTACACCGGCATATTAATTTGCTGCACCAACTTGTTAAACAAAGGAAATTTCCAGCCATTGTCGTCCTGTACAAAGGGTCTCCATGTCTGTCTTATTGTTACATATATATCAACAAGACATCAAATCAAAGCTGTGAAAGATCATATAAAATATAACATTTCGAAGCTGAGATCCTTCAGCATGGCAACTCAAGGATACACTGTTCTTTTCATGTTTTATCATCCAATATTCATTCAACATTTAAGACAGACTAGACAGTGCAAAACCATATCCAGATTTCAGAAAAAGAAAATAAAATAAAATAAAACAAGAAAACTGAAATATAAATTTCTTCGAAGTGGAGGAATCAGCACCACAGGTTGCTTGTCCAAACATCATATCAGAATCTGAATGTACAATCAGCCTGTGTCGCAAGTATTCGGTCAAAGCTTTCTGAGAACTACCATGACAACTAAACATTGAATTCCAAATCAGAATCTTTATGCTCCACCACCAACCGCATTAAAATTCTTTTGTATGATTTTCATTTACGTTCATTTGTTTATTTTCAAACGGAAATGATACAATGGCTTAACAGATTACGGGATCAAATTACACAAGTGAAGGAAACTATGCAAAAAAGCAAGAATTGCATGATAATGGTGTGAACTGAAAACATGGGCTGCTGATGTTCATTGCTGAAACAGTAACATGTAGCTGTAGATGTGACGTGAATCATATGTGATTTCTGCAAGCATTTCGTGAAATGCTCAAGTATTTGCTCATTAGTGAATATCCAAATCCAAACTTGTCTAGTTATACATTATTCCAGCCATGTTAGATGTAATTAATAAACTTTTTTTTTAATTTTTCATAAAATTATTATTTAAAACGTAAAAAATCATTAAAGATATATATTATTTTAATATTTTTTATTACATTTTGATTAAATATAATTTTTGGAAATATATTTAAAGCATATTAAATAAATAAATTCAAAAAAATTATTTTAGGCATAATTATTTAAAACGTAAGTTTACAAAAATGTAGACGCTATTTAGTATTCTTGTTGATGTTCAAATATTTGAAAATTCAAGGTACAACTACAACTAATTAAAGAAATAATTTTAAATATATCTTTTTTATCTTGAATAAATAATTAAAAAATTGATTATAATAATTTTAAAATTATAATATTCATGTAATTTTCAAATAGATGTAATATATTAAAAAAAATTGAAAAGCAGTAAGGATATAAACATGTAAAACTAGGCTAGATTAGTTTTTGTTTTATTAAATCATAAGGTAATTTTATTTTTTTGTTTTATTAAATCATAAAGTAATATGTCATAATAGATTAATATCAATATCAGCATGAAAACTCAAAGGGTAGTATTGTCCTTTTAACAAAAATTTGTTTAATTGATCATAGAAACCTCTAAATAATAACTTATTCCATCAATTATAATTTTTTATATGCATCAACTATCAATGGCTAAAAATCAATTTTTATCAAATAAACAAAAGGTTAATTTCTTTCATATAAATCAACTATCAAATGCTAGAATTAAATAAATTAAGATTAATTAATTAATTATCACTTTTAATAAAATAAATTTAGATTATATCAATGAATTTTAGCTTTTTAATTTTTATCACTTTTGATCAAATTAATCATTATAATTCTAAAATACTTCTTAAAAAATACAAATCTAAAAAAAAAGATTAAACCTTATTATTCCTTCTAATTTTCTTCTCACAATTTTTTCATTCTCCTCTTTTTTTTTTCCTGCTACTACATTTTTTTTAAATCCCAAAGAGTTGACACACAAATTATAATGGTTAGACATAGAATTTATCTATATCCACTCTTCTAAGTATCCAACTTAGGGTTCCATTAATCTTTTCAAGATTACAATAATAGATTCTTTAATCAATAATCTCAACCCTAGTATTTTATAGGTTCACATTTAAACATTTACAATAGTATTTAATCTCATAAGAAATTCTCTCAATTACAACAATAAATCATAAATAATTATTCTCACCAATCCAATAATAATTAATTAAATAAGAGCAATTAATAAAGTTCAAAGAAGGCTAGAGTAATGAGAAAGAGTGTGTGTTCAATAGCTCAAGAATCAAATTATTTACTTGAAGAAATGAATTTCAAGCTTTAAATAAGTTCTCTTTTCTCAGGAATCTGTTACACTAAGCATTTAATGCAAATAGTCTCGTAACAAGCCTTCTAAGAAAAATTGAAAATTTAATACATAGACTCGCATACGACTATACTCCCAAATGATACGGTCATACGAGTGCTTAACTTAAATAACACTTGAGGGATCAAATTTAGCTAATGGTATTGGTACAGTTGTATGACCAAGCCTTAGTTTGGGAAAAAACATATTAATCATAAATAAATTATTTGTTAAGATCAAAATCCATAAAATAGAAAACTCATAATCTTCTTCTTTTTATTTTTCTTATGTTGTTGTTGCATCTTTTTTTTTTCATCATGTTGTTGCTTCTTCTCTTTCATCTTGTTATGATGGATTATAATTTAGCTTAATTTATTCAATCAACAATAATTTTAGTTTTGAATCTAAATAAATAAACAAAAAAATAAAGACAACATCTCATATAAGAATATAAATTATCATTTAAATTTAACTTAATATCAAAACTATAGGAATTGATACTCCATCATATATTTAGAGAAACTTACATTTTTGGGTTTTGTTACCCTAGAATATTCAATAGCACTAACTTCTTTTTCTCAAGCCAAAATTGATTAAATTCTTTTAAAATTTTCAAATGAATTTCTGAATTCAGTTGCCTAACTCTAATTGAACTATAATGCAATCTTTTAAAAATTTAAATTTTTATGCAAATCTTTTCATAAGAATACGTTACTTGAATGTTTAACTTTAACTATACAAACAACTCTCATTGATAGCATATCAGAGAATATTTAATTTCTCAACTGAAATAACCAAGATAAGTGTAAATGTTCATAGCAAATAAAAATCAAATCAATAAACACAAATTCATCTATAAATGAGTTCAAGTATTAATCTCTAAGGAGATTTTAACAACACAACATCATACAATCAACAAGATAAATGAAAAGAAGGAAATATAACATAAGGTTTAAATCTAACTCTTACTCCTCTCTTTTTTCTCTATAATTTTAGCTGTTGTATTTCTTTCATTTTTTAATGCCTTTTTATGGACCATAGAGGAGGTAGAAAGTAAAAGCTTATCAATTCCCTTTTATCTTTCCATATTTTAGTAACAATTATTCATTTACTTCCTAACAGTCGTTTCTTGTAACCTTAACTGTTCTTTTAAGTTATCTACCCATTTCACATGTCAACTTTATGTTTGTATAATGTCATGATCATAAAAGTTAAAGTCATAATTTGACAACTTCTAATTTACATTTTTCTAGCCTATGTAAAGTTGTCTTGATGACTTCTTGTTTCACAATGGTAACAACTTTTCCATCTTCAATTTTTGCATTATCTTAAACTTCTATTCTAAACTACACATACTTTAACAAAATATACCTAAATTGTCACACCCCCGACCCCAACTCAAGAGGATGCGACAAGCTCCCGTAGCATAACCGTCGCCGGCCCGTCTCAGGCAAACAACGACTATACCACAAGGGAAGCGACCTGCTAATGCTCGTATAAGAAATCCAAAACAACATAAAGGTAAGATAAATACAAACCAAAACAAAACAAAACCCTGGATAAATTAATACAAGGATTCTTATACATAGTACATCCGGTATACTGCCAAACCTATACAAAGAGTCTATGCATAAATATACAAACTACAGCAGGAGTCCCATCAGAAGTCCAAGACACGCTCAGCTGTTGTACCTCTAGCCCGGGTGCTCGCCCTCTGAACTCGGACCTACGATCATCAAATGACAATCGCTGAGAATACATCTCAGTGGTGCTAGGAACACATCACATATACCAAACACAGGCATTCATTCATACAGCATACAACATACGCCCAACCCATATGACATACGGCCAACCAATCAAGCACACGCATATGGCATACAACCAATCACCACACGGCACACAGCCATGCAATAGGCATACAGCCCCACACACAGCATACGGCCTAAACATCAATCGTAATATGCACTCTCCCTCAGTTTGGTGCCTCCCGCACTCTTTTAGGAGCAACGCTGACCCCTTCACCATATTGATCAATACCGGCACTTCTCGCACCTGTAGGGCAGTACTCACCCCTTAACCATATTGATCAATACCGGCACTTCTCGCACCTGTAGGGCAGTACCCCTTTAATATCAATTGGTACCTCTTGTACCGTTCATATCGCCACCCTTATTTCGCCCCCCTTACATTAGATGCTATGCAACCAATCAATATGCATGGACAAGCTATATACACCACTCTAACTTGTCAATCATCCTATAACCACAAAACAGGTTCCGTCCCGGAACCACAAACCGCAAATACACGCATCCAAAGCAAACACAAGCCTAATCATAGGGAATTCAATCCCCAAGCATCAGTCCTAGGCTTACAAAGCCGCAGAACAAGGAAAGAAAGCATGTAGGTACAAAGGCATAGCCCAAACAAACCATAACTAGCACATACACACAATCCCGAGCACAAACCTGAAGACAGAAGCTTGCTAACTCTCACCCTCGATCACCACGCTAACCTGCTCTAGCCTTAGCTTCTAGCTCTCGCCCTGTCTCGGTGTTTGGAACCTCCCCTCCGGTGTGTCTCTAGGGTTTAGGGACGTTTGGTAGGGTTTAAGGGAAGGAAACATAAGAAAAAGGCTTGGTTTTTGCTGTTAAAAAGCCCATTTTAAGTCGCGTACGCCCGTACCAACTTAAAAAGCCTGACAAACCCAACTCCTGCGAGCAACGATACGGCCGTACCACCTTTTGGTACGCCCGTACGGCCAAAATCCTGCGAGCTCTACTGACAAACCTGATTTCCTGCGAGCAACCGTACGGCCGTACATTACTTTGGTACACCCGTACGTCCTCCAGGAGCCCTAGACTCCTCAACTCCCCTAACTTGTACGGCCGTACAGCCTCCCCGTACGCCCGTACCACTCCCCAAACTCCTCCTTACCCACTGCACACATCAAATACACATCTAATACGTCCTCGAGATGCACATACAAGCACAGAATACACAGCATATACGCAAGCAATACATGTAAACATACACGTATACATCCAATCATGCATACTTAAAACCCTACAAACTTCTAGGGGGTCAAACGCGGGCGTAACATAAATTTTTTTTTAAAAAATAGACATTAAAAATATAAAAAATACACAAACTCACATATCATGTTGTTGCTTCTTCTTCTTCCACTCCTTCGTACTCTCCTCCTCCTCCTTCTCTTTCATGAATCTAATTTGAAATCCCAAGAAGTACTGGCAACACGTGCGATTTATAGTGGTTCGGCTAACTCTTGCCTACATCCACTTTCTCCTAAGTCTCAACTTAGGGTTCCACTAAAATCTCAATCAATTACAATAAAGGATTCACCAATGAATCCAATCCCCAGTGTTTTCAAGGTTTACACTCTAACCTTTACAATTTCAATCCTTACAAACAACTCAAATACATAATTAATCCCCAATGGATTAATCTCACACCAACCCCACAATGATTACAATAATACACAAAGAGCAAATGAGAAAACAAGCTTAAAACTTACTTGTAACTGATGAGAATAGCTCAAGAACA
>CANYBF010555129.1:0-18858 GCA_948192965.1 Dalechampia spathulata | reverse complement strand
TGATCCATAATTAAGATAACCTTGTTATCTCAAGTCTTAAGGATACTTGCACTACTGATATGAGTGAGATATATTTCACAGACATAGATTAATCATCCATATGAAATCTCACTGGCAAGGTCTCCAATGAGTCAGTCCCCTTCTGCCCATCCATATGTTCACTTTAGACAACTAATGTCATGATGAATGAGAATCATCCCCTAATGAAGTCAAACATGTGTTGATCTTAACGCATTAATAATATCTATTCTTATTAATACATTGATCATGGTAGATTTAGATATGGAACATTTGCATACAATAAGAATCTTATTTCATAAACTCTTTATGAATTCCCTTGTACTGTTCCAATATCATGGAATTCATTATTTAATTAAAAGTCTTTCAAGCAAATCAAATAATGAATAATGCCTTTCATTGATTAAAAGGTTCAAGTACAATAAAACATGATGCTCTAGAGCATACACTAACATCAACATATTAATTTTCTTATCTTTTCAAGCTCTTACCCTTTAACTATAAAGAACTTCATTTACGTGGTAGCCAAAGAAAGAATATTATTGGAATATTCATCACATCAATGTCATATTAATATTAGTTTAATTTTATAAAGGTGACTAAACTTTTCACTTATTTCAAAAAGGTAATAAACTTTTATATCAAAGTTTCAACATAATAAATAATAAAAAAATTATTTAATGCTCATAAAAAAATTAGTTTTAACATTTAACCATGGAAAATATTTAACTACAATTTTAAAAATATAAAAGTCCTAATTGCATTTATAAGTTAGTTTAACATAAACATAATTTTCATTATTAAATAACAATTAGATAATAAATAATAATTTAAACATAAAAAATTTAATCATTTAACTTCTAAACTATTATATTTTGTAATAAAATTATTTAAAAATTTTAAAGAATTTACTTATTTATCAAAAATTAATTTTGATATAATTTTAATATTTAATTTCAAAACTTACTTATTTAAAAAAATTTTAAACATCTAAGTGAAATCTAAAAAACTTAACATATATTCAATACATTTATAATTTACATTAAGAAAAATATAATTTAAACTATAATCAAATAAAAATAACTTTTAATACTTAGTTAATTCATTATATTAATATTTTATATTTAACTATATTAATTTTTTATATAAAAGTTCAATATCACTTTTAAAATAGGTGGAAAATTTTAATTTAATGACCTTTATGAAATCAAACTTATGTGAATCCAATATTGATATAAGGAATATTCAATGAATAGTTCTGCTTCAATTATCATATCAGTAAAATTTCATCAAAATTACTTTTAGTAATATTTATGTGAATAAAAATTATAATTTAATAATAAAAAAATTAAAATTTGACAACTCCTCTTAAAAATAAGCAAAATTTGATAACTTGTAATACATTTAACCCTATACAATTAGATATGATATACTATAATAAATACATATATAACACACAATATATATTAATAAATACATATATGATATATGATATATATCGAAGGCTTGCGACGCATGAATTGGGGACCTGCTTGGAGCAAAAATATAATCTTCTCAAGGGGCTACCTTAAGGAATGAGACAAACTTGAAAGAGTTACAAGATGGAGTCACCAACAAATGGTTTTGGATTTGGTTTAACCGATCCATAGCATGAGTGCAAAGTCAAACCCTTTAAAGATGGGTTTGAGCAGTGAAGATTTATTCACTTAGAGTTTCAAGTTTGATTTTACCATTTTAGTCAAGTTAATTATCTTAGGCAGGCGAGCATTCATAACATCAATCATAGTAGATATAGCATGGCAAACATGATGTGGCAATCATGGTGAATGAAACATAACATATGTATGGCATGTAAAAGATGACATGATATAAGTATGACATATGAGATGACATGGCATGGGCATAACATATGATATGATATAGAATAAGCATGATATTTGAAATGACATGGCATAAGCATGACATGTGAGATGACATGGCATAAGCATGACATGTGAGATGACATGGTATAGGCATGATATGTAAGATGACATGGCACAGGCATGACATATGAGAGATGACATGACATAAGCATGACATGTAAGAGATGACATGGTATGGCCATAAGATGTGAGATGACATGGCATAAGCATGACATGTGAGAGATGATATGGCATAGACATGACATATGAGATGACATGGCATAAGCATGATATTGCATAGCATACATCATATAGTAATGATAAAACAAGCATAGCAGCATAAATAAAAATTAATAATAATGGCCCGAAGAAAGGGATCGAGGAAGATAGGGGGATACATAATGAAATAAAGCTAAATCATACATGTTAGGGAAAGAAAATGGAAGCGTACTCTATTATAAAGGATCTTCAATGATAAAAAAAATTTTGAGATGTTAAGCAACATCTCCTCTGCTTAAGAAAATACCTCAGGCAGCACAAGCCAAAAATGCACAAATGAAAAATGCAAAATAGATAAATAATTATTAGTGGTAAATCAAATTTAGGACTAGATTGGCCAATTCAATGTCATGTGAAAGCACGAATCATGTGCCAAAGTCCAATGAATTTATGGCAACAATCATAAAAAAATGCAATATAAACACAAGTTGGGTCATGAAAATCATGAAAATTAATAAATTTTAGGTAAAATCAATCAATGACATAATTAGAAGATTTTAAGATCACATGTAGCATCATTTAGAAATAAATCAACATCTAATTAAGCTAAACATGTTAAGAGATAAATAAATCATAATTAAAATGACATTAATTGAGAAAATAAGCAAATTACAATGCTTTAATAGCAAAATTAAGTGAACTTAATCATAGCATAATGAATTAGAGAATATTAACATCATTCAAATCTCAATTAGAGGTAGAAAACACATCCAAACCAAGGCAATCATATCCCTATAAATCAATAAATTAAATAAGCATTTAAATTGAAAATTTAATTTTAAAGCTAAAATTAATGATGTATGATCAATGTATGATGAATTCATACCATTAGGGTTACTATAAAACCTTTAATGCTACTGAAAACTTTAATAAACAAGTGAAAACAAGTGAAAAATGAATGATAAACATGATTTTCTATGAAATTTGGCAACTTTGTGTGCTACACATAGGCTATGTATAGTGCATATAGTGTGTTGTGCACAACACATAGCATGTAGAAAATGAAGGAAAATGCATTTTTAAGCAAAAATATGAAATAAATCATAAATCTCCGTAAATATATTACTATTACAGAACATTTAAGCTACGTAGGAGCATTAAATGCTATTGTTAATCCTAGATTAATTGCTTAATTACGTGTTTAATTAAGTGAGCAATTAGTTTGGTAGAGTTTAAGCAGATTTTATGAATTTCAGACCTCTTTTTTATAAATACAAGGCATATATTTATAGGAAACGGTTATGGGTTGTCAAGGACTTGACAAACAATATGGGATTCTAGAAAATTAAGCATGATATATGGAGTATATAGTGCTATATGCATAACATATAGCCCAGAAAAGGCTATATGAGTAGCATGTAGCAGTATATGCCCAACATGATGAATTTTTAACCTATATATGTTATTCAGTACGAGTGCATTGGGATGTATGCCATATGTTAAACAAGCATCATTTGGGGCATAAATGCATTGAGACACTTAGAGCATATTAGATTTGCATGGGAAAATGCCATGCACCATCCATATGTCCACTGATCATGCATGACATGTAGCATTATATGCTTTGCATACCAGGAAATGCATGATATGTGCTTCATCTTCTACAAGCAAAATGTAATATTCTCTACATGTCCATAGCACTTAAGGGAGGCTAAAAAGCATGTGTACAATTCAGGGTCAACATTAAGGACCTGTACTGTAACATCCGTAAATGGGGGCTAGAAGAATGTGTATAGGGATGAAGCTTTAAAGTGGTTTTAAGCTGATTTAATGATGACAGTGTGTGAAAAATATAATTGGTACGGGCATACCAAATGGGAGGTATTGGTATGGGCGTACCGTATATGAGTCGTGAGAGCCAAAAACTGGGTAGTAGCTTTCGTGTGGCCATACCAATGGGTGGTATAGCCATACCAGAGCATCAGTGTAGTTTTGTTATTGAAGTTCTTGGGTGGTACGGGTGTATGTGAATCCGTACGATCGTATGCGATGAAAATTTGACTTTTTAAAAGGGAAATTAGGTCAGATTTTTCATTTTTCTTCAAACAAATTTCTCCCAAATCTTTTACTTTTCTTAGGTTTTAGATTTTGAGTAGGAAATTGACTAAGATTCAAAAGTAATTGATAAATGTAAGTTGTTTATCTAAGTTTTGTATGCTTTAGGATTTGTTTGTGTATGTTATATGTTGGATATGTTGTTAAATGATGAATTGGAGTTGTGTTTGGATAATTGAAGGAAGAGAATTGTGTTTCTACATGTGGTTTGGTAAATTATGAAGTTTTAATGTTGGAATATTTGAATCATAGATGAAACTCTATTGAATTTCCATTGGAATTATATAATTTGGATAAATTTCTATATATGTTAGTAAAATTGGAATTTAAGTAAGCTATTGTATGGATATTAGGTGATTTTAGTATATTGTAATAGTTAGGAGTGAATAGTAAATATGAGTTAATTAGTAATTTTTACCGTAGTTGAAAAAGGAAGTGATTAGGCTTATTACAATAATATTGTTGCTATGCAGCAGAAGAAGTTGACAAAAGATTGTTAGAAAAAGGTTAATAAGTGGATGAGGATTATTATCGAGGTATGCGCACAATAAGCGAGCAACAATTATGTTCTGTTATGGTTTTAAGTTTTGCTATATATATATAATTGAATGTTTTCTATTATTGGTTACAAAATAGATATCAATGTTATTTTAGATATCTTATTGAGATAATTGTGTTTATTTTAAATGATTTATTTTTCATGATTGGTTGCATAATGAGTATTTCAGTTACTCAGATTCTTATTACAGATTCATTGATATAAAAATGGGTTTTACCTAGTTTTGACTTATGGATTGATTTTATATGATTTCATATGATTTAAACAGAGTTTGAAAAGATATATGATGTATTATCTTGATATATGAATTGAAAAGAGTTTGAAAAAGAATTTGTATTTCATAACCAGTAATTGCTAGGTGATGATGAGACAAAGAGATGATTATGAGATATGCCTCATTGGGTCAAAAGGTTGAGTTATCATTCCTTCCCTAATGAAAGGTGTACACATTAAAGAGTATATGATATCACCTAAGGATGGGATAGAGACCTGTCTTCCATATGGGTTATAATAATGTGTTTACAGTAACTTGTGATACAGAGTAACCTTAGGAATGGGATTGAGATACGTCTCTAATTTGGGTTACAGTACTTTATTTATAGTAACTTGTGACTCAGAGAGTATGATGAGTTATAGTCACCTTTGGAGTGGGATTGAGACCCGTCTCCCATCTAAGTTATAGGTAACTTTAACTTATGACATCTTGGTGTAAAAGATAAAATAATGAAAAAGAAAAAGAGAAAGATGATTTATTGATATGATATACTATTATACTTTTGAAAAGTATACAATAGATGATGTGTTTTGAGATTTATGACTTATAATTTTAATACGTGATATATGTTGAGAATATGATTTCAGAAAAGTTTGTTCTTTTACATGTTTCAAAAAGAATGTAATTGCTATTGTGTTTAAATATTTTGCACCTAGCAAGATAAAGATATTGAGGATAACTTTTAGGTAGATATGTTTATAAGTGTATTTATGTTTAATATGATGTAATTCTACAATTTATGATAAATACCAAAAGATAAAAGGTTATGTTTTCATATGTAAAATATATTATATGATAAATGCTCTTTAGAATATGCAAATATTTAAGTGATTGCAAAATTTTTTTAAAGTCCCCCATTTTCTTAATCATAATTATGATCAAATCCTTTCTTATTTTGCTGCGTTGATAAATAATTTTATTCATATATATATAGTTTAAATTGGTTTACAACATTCCTTGTAATATGTTTAGTGGGTTTCGATAGGGGAATGGAATTTGTTAAGCATATTACGAAAGCATGTCATGCCTTATAGGAGGGGTAGGGTGTGACATG
The DNA here is from genome assembly GCA_948192965.1 of Dalechampia spathulata. NCBI lineage: Eukaryota > Viridiplantae > Streptophyta > Magnoliopsida > Malpighiales > Euphorbiaceae > Dalechampia > Dalechampia spathulata. Next base: position 12,718 of record CANYBF010555129.1, on the reverse strand, counting down.
TTATTTTAGTATCAGAGCCATGTTTTAATAGTTTTATGGATGTTTTAGTATAGCTCTGGGTATTACAAGTTACATATTGCTAATTACATCATATATAGAAAGAAGCTTATCCGGTGTAATCTCATATTTTATAGATAGTTACTAGAAGATAGTAGATATAAGATAATTGATAGAGCGATAATTATGAGTGGTAAGGATAGGGGCAATCATAATCCCCAAAATGTTGTTACTGATGCAGGTGATAAGATTGGTGGTGGTGATGGTACTAGGGAAGCTGATAGACAGGGTCCAACTAGACCAAGGCCAACTAAGGCATCAGAACTAGTGTCGTTAGTAGTACCTCCAGTAGTGATTGCAGGGGAATAGGTGACAGTACCAGTTAGTACTTTGATGAGATTACTGTAGGGATAGCCTGTAGTACCATCGACTGAGTTGCCAAAGAGAGAGTTTGATAAACTGCATAAGAGGCGTACTATTAAATTTATAGGAATGACAGATCCATTTGTAGCTAAGCAATGGTGTCATGCCCAGCCCATACCTGGTGTAACATGCTCCTGTAGCGTGAATACCGATTCCCAAAAGGAAACCGTCACTCATACTACAAGGGATACATCATCTATATGACCTATTAAAATTGTATGGGTACACGTCACTGTATTCAGTGGTGATAAAGAAATGACAGTGTGGTGTATGGTAAATCTTAAGTAACATAACCTGGATATCCAATCATTCATTCATGCAACAACTAAGATTAGCAAACAACCCAGTTATATATACACATGACGTTGAGGTCATACATTAGGGTTCGTTACAATTACATCCTTTGAAAGTATCACCACCAAAAGAATACAACAACAACAACTACCTCTATGATTAATAAAGACTACAATAACAAAACATGCGGGAGTATGCCATTATAGTTCAGTACCACTTTGAGAATAGGGTTTCTCTGCTGATGCCAAAGATCACTACTCTGTACACTCTTTTGGATGCTCTCCCGTAGACTCTGTACCGATGTTCATCAAATGATAAATGCTGAGTATAAAACTCAGTGGTGCTAGTGAAACACATAATCACATACACATCAAAATGGTGAATCATCCATATTCACAATCAAGTCAATGACACTTAGCATTATCACATCGTATCATGCCATTCAACACTCATACTCAATCAATAGCACGATTACAGAGAGCCATCATCCCATATAATTAGTAAGAATGCATAAATGAATACATTGCCTGTATCAGCATAGGTAATGAGAATGCATTCATGCCGTACATTCTGCCTCATCCTCTCTTTTCTTTTTTGCCCTCTTCTTTTCCTATAAAATGTGCACATATAATTCCATATTGGGTCCCTGTAGTTGCTGGTACTCATCTCCCCCGAAAGAGGGCATTTAACTGTATGGTTATATGAACTCATTTCTTTACTGTAGGTCTCAAGACTCATATCCCATAGGGTGGGCATTTAACTTTATGATTCTATAAAGGAATCCATCATCTGTGTGACACAATAGGTTTAGAGCATATAGCTCCATAAACGTCTCTCTCTTTCTCTTTCTTTTCCTCCTTATACTCCTTGATGCATGCCATGATTGTGCATGTATAATTCATGACATTTTATGTTCATAACACTTCATATACAAGTAGCAAGCTCATCATAAGAAAATACAAGCCATGAGCAATCTTAGAAGGAAAATACATCATCCCTATGGACCTTACTTAGATCTTATGACAAGAAAAGAAGTAAACATCACAACTAGCAAAAACCTGTAGCAATACAACTTCTAACGTATGCCCGTAGTCTCGATACTATCAATCACAACCTTCATCTTATAGTCCTTATAACTTCTAAGCACTTAGGAACTCTAACTTTATTATTTCTAGGGGTTTAAGAAAGATAAGGATGAAAAAAAAGCAAGAAAATCTTTATACTTATTCGTTGAAAAGTCAAATTTAAGTCGTGTACAGCTGTACAACATTCGGTACACCCGTACCAAACGACATTTACTGATACCCTATTTTCTTGCGAGCAATGGTACGCCCGTACCACCTCATTCTACCTAACAAACTAAAATTTTTATGAGCAACGATACGGCCGTACAACCCTTTGGTATGCCCGTACGGTCTCTAGAAACCTAATACCACTGACTGCTCATGCTTGGTACGCCCGTACGGTAACCCGTACGCCTATGCCACAACCAATTCACAAACCACACCCCCTTTATTCTCACTCCCAAGATACCTAAACCAAGCCAACTTATAATATACTTCTAAAACATCAATAACATCATTCTAAACATGGTGTTTGCCCCTTAAAGTACAGAGAAGTCATACTTCTTAATAAGGCGGTAACATTAGAACATAATCGCCACACTTCTTCCCCTCTTATCTAACATTCTTTCACATTCCACCATAATAATCATACATCATACATTTTCACATAGCATACATAACCAACACAATCAAGAATCCCACCTTATTCCATAACCATCAATCAAATAAGCATCAATATATCCATATACAAGTACATATAAATCCTATCATTCATCTATGAATACACATAAAACAATGCAACATAACTAGGGTCACAAATATGGATGTGATAAATGGCTGGAGCAGATTCAACATGTATTTTGAAAAATGAGTTGTTCGGATCAGTTGAGGTTAGAATATGTGATTTCTCTATTATATGATGATGCATATAAGTGGTGGAAGACAGTTCCACATAGTATGGATGAGCCTTCTACTCTGACTTGAGAGTGTTTTTAGAGGGCATTTAGGTAAAAATATGTACCATCTGCTTACACTGATGAGAAACTATGGAACTTGGCATTGAGATAGGGAGCTTTATCTGTAGTTAAGTATGAGAGGGAATTCATCAAATTGGCTTATTATGCTACAAAGTTAATGGTTACTGGCAAAGATCATTGTAAGCGGTTAAAACCATAGATTAAAGAACTGGTGGAGGGATTTATGTATGAGGATTTCTCTGCTTTGATTGCTAGTGCTTTGAGACATGAGAAGACATTGAAGGAGGAGGAGGAGTTAGTGATTCGACTACCAAGTAAGGTCACCTCAGTATCTAGTGGTGCCTCAAGTAGTGATAGTAAGAGGAGGTGCTTTAGAGGGGCTCTTTGTACATAGATTTGGGGAAGCTAGGTAATATCCACCTCGACCTAGTCAGTTAGGATAGATGATGCTGAGAGTTCATATGGGTATTTGACTGTTTGGTACTTGTGGGTGGATGCATGGTGGTATATGTTGTATGGTATTGGGAGTTTATTATAATTATAGTGGATGTGGACATTTAGCATGAGATTCTAGTATGCAACGAGCTGGACCAATTCATATAACTGCACATGGATATGGACTAAGTACAGTATCCAGACCTATTGTAGGGAGCAATTTAGTATAGACAGGGTCAGTTGGTAGAGGATGAGGCTGAGACAGGGGAGCTATTAGTAGTAGCTAAACTTTAGTTAATCAGCTTTAAGAGTCAAGTATGATAGCTAAAGTATGCATTATGCATCAATGAGATGAGGATGGAGCTGCTGATGTTATTGTCAGCGAGTTTCATTTATATGATTCTAATATCCTGGTTTTGTTCAATCCTTGCTCTACACTTTCCTATATTAGTACTGCTTTAAGTTGTTTGGAATTTATGGAGTCTACATCGATGAGTTACGATATGGTGGTGTCTAGCCCATTGGGGAAGGATGGAGTTGTGAATCGGGTATATAAGAACTATCCGTTACAGATTCATGGCATTACTTTTTCCTCGAATTTTGTTAAAATACCATTTTGGGAGTATGATGTGATACTCGAGATGGATTGGTTAGCTCAATATCAAGCTACAGTAGATTGCAAGTCAAAGGTGATTACATTTAAGGTGCTTGAATTTACTAAAGCTAAGGTACAAGGTATTAGTTCTACTAGTGGATTAAGATTCATATCAGCCATTAAGGTAAAGAAATTGATTCTTTAGGGGTGTGCAGCTTTCCTTATTAATGTAATAGATACTAAGGTGGAGAAGTTGAAAGTTAAAGATATTCTTACAGTGTATGATTTTTTGGATGTGTTTTCGGAAGAGTTATCTGGTGTACCACTAGTTAGAGAGGTGGAATTCAATATTGAGGTAATGCTGGGTGTAGAACTTATTTCACTGGCACCGTATAGAATGTCACCAACAAAGTTGAAAGAGTTAAAGGTACAATTATAAGAGCTTCTTGATAAAAGGTTTATATGCCCAAGTGTGTCACCTTGGGGAGCACCGATATTGTTTATTCGATCAGTTAAGAGGTGTGTCAATATTTTCTCAAATTGATTTGAGATTGAGATATCATTAGTTGTAGGTGAAAGCGGATAGTATTTTGAAGATGGCTTTTTCGACATGTTATGGCCATTATGAGTTCATGGTTATGCCATTTGGGTTGACTAATGCACCAGCTGCTTTCATGGAATTGATGAATACTATTTTCAAACCGTATTTAAATCACTTTATAGTAGTATTCATTGATGATATTTTGGTGTACTCAAGAAATACAGAGGAGCATGATAAACAACTATAGATTATGCTGCAGATTCTTTGAGAGAATCAGTTATATGCTAAACTCTTGAAATGTGATATTTGGTTAGAACAAGTTTCATTTTTGAGGCATATAATGTTAGCAAAAAGTGTAAGAGTGGATCCTAGAAAGGTGGAAGCTATACTTAATTGGAAGCCACTTAAGAATGTTACTGAGGTATGAAGTTTTATAAGTTTGGCTAGATATTATCGAAGGTTTATGAAAGGATTTTTGACCATAGCTTTACCTATTACTAAACTTTTATGAAAAGATGTTCCTTTTGAATGGATGGAGAAATGTCAAAAGAGTTTTGATAGGCTTAAAGAGTGTTTGATGCAAGCCCCAGTGTTAATATTACCTATTCTGGGTAAGGAGTTTATTATGTATAGTAATGATTCACTTAATGGTCTTAGATGTGTGTTGATGTAAGATGACAAGGTGATAGCGTATGCCTGTCGATAGTTGAAGCAACGCACGAGAAATTATTCTAAGCATGATTTGGAGTTAGCAGCAGTGGTTTTTTCATTAAAAATCTGGCATCATTATTTGTATGGTGAAATATGTTATATATATAATTTGGAGACATAGAAGGAACTCAATTTAAGACAAATAAGATGGATGGAGTTGATTAAAGATTATGATTGCGTAATTGATTATCACTCGGGGAGAGCAAATTTGGTAGTGGATTCCTTGAGTCAAAAAGCTTTAACATGTTTTCATGCTACACCATTGGAGTTTATAAGTGATGTATGAAACTTGAATGCCTTATTATCTTTTCAGTTAGATGGTGGAATAGTAGTATAATTGCAAATGAAACCATTATTGGATGATCAAATTAAAGAAGTAACATCGAGGGATGAATTGTATATGAAATGGTTGTAAATAATTCATGAAGATGGTAAGCCTGGATATAATGTTAGTGTGGATGGTTTATTGTTTTATCGGGGTCGTAGATATGTGCCTAGTGATGTGAAATTGAAGAAGAGTATTCTGAAAGAAGCGCATGAATTGCCTTATGCTATGCATCCTGGTAGTACGAAGATGTATAAGGATTTAAAGAAGTTTTATTAGTAGATTGGCTTGAAGTGGGACATTGCATATTATGTAGCTAAATACCTCATTTGTCAGAAAGTGAAAGTTGAACATCAGATGCCTGCAGGATTACTTCATCCTTTAACTATTCTAGACTAGAAGTAGGAATGAATTACTATGGATTTTATGACTGGATTACTACTGATTCAGAAGAAATATGAAGCAGTTTGGGTGATTATTGATAGATTGACTTAGACTACTCATTTTCTACCGATTAAAATGGATTATAGTTTAGAACGGTTGGAAAAATTGTATCTCTAAGAGATAATGAGGTTGCATGGTGTACCCTTATCAATAGTATCAGATCGAGATCCATGATTTACTTTTAGATTTTGGGGTAGTTTGGAAAAGGCCTTTGGAACTAGAGTGAATTTTAGTACAACTTTTCACCCCTAGACAGATGGACAGCCAAAAAGAGTTATTCAAATTTTAAAGGATATGATATGAGTGTACATTTTGAAGTTTGAAGGTGTATGTTATTATAAGCAAATTCCATTAAAGGTATGTATCTATCCCAGCTACCCATTTATACGGATAAAGATGTAGAACACCTTTATGTTGGGACAAAGTAGGTGAAAGGAAACTTATCGAGCCAGATATTATTCAGCATATAAAAGAAAAAATCAAAATAGTGAAGGAGAGACTTAAAGCAGCTAATGATAGACAGAAGTCATATGTAGATTTGAAGCGGAGAGATATTGAATAAAATGTTGGTGATAAAGTATTCTTAAATGTTTCTCCATGCAAACGGGTAATGAGGTTTGGTAAAAAGGGTAAGTTAAGTTCAAGATTTATTGGATCGTATGAGATATTAGATAAAGTGGGTCATTTGGCATATAGATTGGCTTTACCTCCAAAATTAGAGAAGATTCATAATGTGTTCCATGTATCGATGCTTCAGAGGTATAGATCAGATCCTTCACATGTATTACCAGTAAAATCAATTGAGGTGCAACTAGATATGACTTATAATGAGGAACCAATATCTATTTTAGCTTGAGAGATGAAGCAGTTATGAAATAAGCAGATATCATCGGTAAAAGTGCTCTGGATATTTCATAGAGGTGATGGAGCTACATGGCAATGAGAGGAAGACATGCAGAAGTAGTACCCCCAGCTTTTCACAGGTAAATTTTTGGATGAAATTTATTTTAAGGGGGGAGAATTGTAACAACCATAAATGGGGGCTAAAATAAGGTGTATAGGAATGAATCTTTAAAGTGGTTTTAAGTTGATTTAATGATGATAGTGTGTGAAAAATCTAGTTAGTATGGGTGTACCAAATGGGAGGTATTGGTACGGGTGTATCGTATGTGAGTTATGAGAGCTAAAAATTTAGTAATAGCTTTTGTGTGGGTGTACCAATGGGTGGTACGACTATACCACAGCATCGATGTAGTTTTATTATTGAAGTTTTTGGGGCAGTACGGGGTACATGAATCTATAGGGCCGTATATGATGAAAAATTGACTTTTTAAAAGGGAAATTAGGTTAGATTTCTCATTTTTCTTCAGACAATTTTCTCTCAAATCTTCTACTTTTCTTAGGTTTTGGAGTTTAAGTGGGGAATTGACCAAGATTCAAAAGCAATTGATAGTTGTAAGTTGTTTATTTAAGTTTTATATGATTTAGGATTTATTTGGGTATGTTATATGTTGGATGTATTGTTAAATGATGAATTGGAGTTGTTTTTGGATAATCGAAGGAAAGGAATTGTGTTTCTATAGGTGGTTTGGTAAATTATGAAGTTTTAATGTTGGAATATCTGAATTACAGATGAAACTCTGTCAAATTTTTATTAGAATTTTGTAATTTGGATGAATTGTTATATAAGTTAGTAAAATTGGAATTTAAGTAAGCTATTGTATGGATATCAGGTGATTTCGGTATATTGTCATAGTTAGGAGTGAATAGTAAATAGGGTTAATCAGTAATTTTTACCATAGTTGAAAAATGAAGTGATTAGGCTTATTATGATAATACTATTGTTATGCAGTAAAAGAAGTTGATAAAAGATTGTTAGAAAAAGGTTAAAAAGTGGAGGAGGATTGTTTTCGAGGTATGTGCACAATAAGCGAATAACAATTATGTTCTATTATGGTTTTAAGTTTCACTATATATATATAATTGAATGTTTTCTATGATTGGTTGCAAAATAGATATCAATGTTATTTTAGATATCTTATTAAGATAATTATATTTATTTTAAATGATTTATTTTTCATGATTGGTTGCAGAATGAGTATTTCAGTTGCTCAGATTCTTATTACAGAATCATTGATATAAAAATGGGTTTTACCTGGTTTTGACTTGTGGATTGATTTTATATGATTTATTTGATTTCATATTATTTAAACACAGTTTGAAAAGATATATGATGTATTATCTTGATATATGAATTGAAAAGAGCTTGAAAAAGAATTTATATTTCATAACCAGTAATTGCTAGGTGATGATGAGACGGAGAGATGATTATGAGATATGCCTCATTGGGTTGAAAGGTTGAGTTATTGTTCCCTCCCTAATGAGAGGTGTGCACACTAGAGAGTACACAATATCAGCTAGGGATGAGATAGAGACCCATCTTCCATTCGGGTTACAGTAATGTGTTTACTATAACTTGTGATAAAGAGTCACCTTAGGAATAGGATTGAGACCCATCTCCCATTTGGGTTGTAGTAATTTGTTTACAGTAACTTGTGACTCAGAGAGTATGATGAGATATAGCCACCTTAGGGGTGGGATTGAGACCTGTCTTCCATACAGGTTACAGGTAACTATAACTTATGACATCTCGGTGTAAAAGATAAAATAATGAAAAATAAAAAGAGAAAGATGATTTATTAATATGATATACTATTATACTTTTGAAAAGTATACAATACAAGATGTATTTTGAGATTTATGACTTATGATTTTAATACGTGATATATGTTGAGAATATGATTTTGGAAACATTTATTCTTTTACGTGTTTCAAAAGTAATGTAATTGCTATTGTGTTTAAATGTTATGCATTATTGAGTTTTATGCTTAGCGTTCCTTTTTATGAATGCATATCATAACAGTCACAAAAATAAAGAATATGTGAGCTTTGTACCTATTAAGATAAAGATATTGAGGAGAACTTTTAGGTAGATATGTTATAAGTATGCTTATGTTTAATATGATGTAATTATGCAATTTATGCTAAATTCCCATAGATAAAAGGTTATGTTTTCGTATGTAAAATATATTATGTGATGTATGCTATTTAGAAGATGAAAATATTTAAGTGATTGCAAACATTGTTTAAAGTCCCTTATTTTATTAATCATAATTATGATCAAAACCTTTATTATTTATCAGTCTGCTACGTTGATAAACAATTTTATTCATATATATATAGTTTAAATTGGTTTACAACATCTATTGTAATATGTTTAGTGGGTTTTGGTGGGGGAATGGAATTTATTAAGCATATTACGGGAGCATGTCATGCCTTATAGAAGGGGTAGGGTGTGACATGTACCAAGCCTGATAGAAGAAAACCTGAAGTTACAATGCATGGGTCAAAAGTCAAGGTCAATATTTTACTATCTCATTAGGATCATTTTGAGGCAACACAAGTAAAAGTTATCAAAATGAGGCCTAATCACCACATAAATTTTCACAAAAAAGCATAAAAATTACATGATTGATGCTCGTGTCAAGGCTTGATGTGTGTGTTGAGGCTTATAGAGTGCTCATGTTGAGGCGCACAGGGTGCTCATGTTGAGGCTAGCAGGATGCTCATGCTGAGGCTTGTAGAGTGCTAATTATAAGGCTTGCATGGTGTTCATGCTGAGGCTTACAAGGTGCTCATGTTGAGGCTTACAAAGTACTCATGCTAAGGCTTGTAAGGTGCTCATGTTAAGGCTTACAAGGTGCTCATGTTGAGGCTTGCAAAGTACTCATGCTAAGGCTTGTAAGGTGCTCATGTTAAGGCTTAGAAGGTGCCCATATTGAGGCTTGTAATCAAACTAGGGAATAAAACATAACCCACTAAGAGTCTGATGCTTAAGCAAGGTGATCAATGCTGATCAAGTGCTCATGCTAAGGCCTACAACCCAATTCTACCCTAAGAGCCTGGTGCTTAGGCAAGGTGATCAATGCTAATCAAGTGCTCATGCTAAAGCTTGTAACCCAATTCTACCACTAGGAGCTCTATGCTTGGGTAAGGCAATCAATACTAATCAAGTGCTCATGTTGAAGCTTGCAACCCAATTCTGTCACCACGAGCCCGATGCTTGGTCGAGGTGATAATTACTGATCAAGTCCTCATGCTGAGGCTTGCAACCCAATTTTTCCACTGGGAGCCTGGTGCTCGGGGGAGGCAATCAATATTGATCAAGTGCTCATACTGAAGCCTGCAACCTAATTCTACCATTAGGAACCTAGTGCTTGAGCAAGGTAATCATTATTGATCGAGTCAACTACCGAACTAATAGATTTGCTATGAGGCTCAAAAATCACCTAAAATTTAAGTTCAAATGACTATTGTCAAGGTGTAGGAGTCAAATGCTTGATCTTAATATCGTTACTGGATAGAGTGGTCAACTATGGAACCTCGATGATCAATTATTGGATTAGGACACTATCTGGTCAATAACTTGATTAGTAGTCAATGGTTTGACTAAAACTAATTATCTACTGGATCAATTTATTGTCTATGCTAGATAAAGAATAGCAATTTATCAGTGAAATTGTAATTAAAATAGTCTAGAGAAAATACCTAAATTTTTTATATCAGTCTGCTCCATTCTGACTAATTATCTGGATTTTTCTAATGCTACAAGTCATGAAAATTAGATTTACTGAGGAAAAAGTACTCCAAAAGTTTTGAAATTTTTATGAGAAGCCTAATTCTATGAGTGCATCTTAATGAACATATGGCACATATTAACAAAGCACTATAGAGGCCAGTGCATGTTAATAAATATTACTATGTATGGAGCATGTATCACCACATGTTACGCACATCATGTAAAAACCATATATCCCCAAGCTTTCAATTGAAAAATCACTTTGCCTCCATACTCAAAATTGATTTTCTCTCAATTCTAACACTTAAAATCCATCATTTCTTTAAAACTAGCCATAATTAGGATGCAACTAATACCCTGAGACCCAGAATCCCTATCGACCTATGCTCTAACAAAGCATACCACTTATGATCTCTACTACAAAGCTTCTTATAATGAACCAATTGTTGAGATGTTTACCATAGACTCTTATAGATCCTGAGCTCCTCCGAAGAAGGTAAATTTCTTATGTTTCAGTTTAGTTTTTTTAATTTCTTGAAAGCTAAGTTTTTGATGCATGTTTGATGCATTTAGGCTAGTATTTAGCTTATATTTGGTGTTAAGCTAAGGCTAGGATTAGGATTGCATGTTGTTATTGAAATGTTTCAAGAAAAATTACAATTTTTGAAATGGGTCAAACTATGTGTTGCACATATAGCACTACATGCACCATATATAGTCTATATGTGGTGTACATAGGGCTATGTGTTTTGCATATGGTAAGGTGAATTTGGCCAAAATTGAGGGTTTTTGGTGATTCCACTAAGGATTGGCTAGTTTAGGCATTCATAAGAATGAATAAGTGAATTCTAAAGTTAAAGGAGGAACTCTATACCCCTTACATAATCTATAGTCCATAAATTCAATTTGAAAACTAACTTGAATTTTTGTAACTTACAAAGGGAGAGGACCATTGTTAGAGCTAGCAACATCCGAGGAGTCTATGAGTGCTACTCATAACTATCATGAGGTTCGTGTTAAGCCAGTATATCTCTTGCTTCATAGGCATGAAGAAGAGATGTTATAAATTCATCATCATTATTATGGTAGAGCGATGGATGGACTCTACTCACACCTTCCATTTGCTAGTATGAGAGATAGCCATTACCCTGGGGATCTTCTTCATGATCACAAGGCTGAAGTGTGTTGGATTACATATGCAATTTGCTGCTAGGCTAACATCACCATATTGGTCGTACAATGTTATCTTCAATCTATAAGGCGTGTCACCTAATGTGAGAAGAGGACATAGTATATCCTATGATTATCTCCGGGAGGCAATTTCTAGCAAAGACACTCAACAAGACAATCTTTATTAAACAATATACCTTAACCTTTCTATTGTATGTGATAGGGTTCATCCTATTCAATAATGTGAGGAACATTATTTGAGGCCCTATATAATTTAAACACCATTAGTAGGTTAGACTAAGGCAGTGCTAACCTGGCTCATTTGATGTATGGGCTAGATCATTGCAGTCGGTAGCATAGTGATCAATTCATTGGTTAATGGCAACTCATTGATGTAAGTAGAATTCTGTTGATTCTATAATTGCTATGACTTCTATCGAGTCTAACACTGACTGTGCATGTTGATTTTACAGATCACGGCTTATGAGTTTGGGTTGCTGTAAGAGCCTAATATTCCATATGGACTATCAATTGACTTTATGTAAATGCAAGCATGATGTGCATCTCGTTAAAAGATCCGGTTACACCATGGATAAGTTGAGAGAGCATCTCAACAATCTGACCTAGGATCAGGTAAGGAGAAAGCAATTTTGTAAGGATAAAACTGAATTAAACTAGTTTAGAGGATACTTGAGCAAGTGTCTAATTATTATTATTGTTTGTTCTCTGTAATAAGTCCATCCTATCCTTAGAGTAATATGTTCCTATGGTTAGAATATCTAACCAGTTCATCTGGCAAGGACAAATGAGTGTCACGTGCTATTGGAGAGCCTTGAGTGTGGGCTCTTCTATTTTGGTGAATGCGTTATTGAATAGCAACTGGGACCAAATGGACGTGTTGAGTTTTCTACACTACCATGAGCAATATTCTAGGATTCATGTATTGGCATAGACCTAGAGGTGTGTCGCACCCTAAATTTGAGCCTCTCGGATTGATTGGGATGAGCCGGACTATTTCTTCATTGCTTTGCCTTTGTGGGCATTCCCGGTTCATTCAGGTGCAGTTCAGGGTTTGTTTAGGTTGCTTAGGGTATGTTTTGGGC